>JAWQEG010003937.1:0-105000 GCA_033782935.1 Petrolisthes cinctipes | reverse complement strand
CGTCATCTTTACAGGTTCATAATTTCAATAGACAGGAACACTCTATAAATGTAAATAGGCAAAGTAGGAGTTATACAATTCTTGACAACCCAACAACATTTATTTAAACATAATAATGTTTTATTTACATTGACAATTAATATCCAGTCCAGCCACCTTCCTTCTCTATGACGGCACGCAGTCTATCGGGCACAGAGGCCACAATGCGTCGAATTTGTTAGGTTTGTTGCGGAACATCTCCCACTGAGCCTGGGTATGAGCCATTAGTGCCTCCAGTCTCCGCTCCACCATCTCTGGCTCCCAGCAGTTGACCATATTAGCCCACACGTTCTCTATGGGGTTCCAACGAAGTTCACCTTGCCCACCTACTATCCGTTTCAGCGCCGGACAGACGGTGTTTTTCGCAAATATCTCCTAAACGAATCGTTGTATCAATATAATATTTCAACACACTATCTTTAACACCCGGGCGTAATTTATGGCTGACATACCATATTCCTATATGTGTTATGCGAGGAGTTTACTCGTGAAAAATAGCACAAAGCCAGCCAGTCATATTGACGCATTCGAAGGAAAGTGTGGCCCCCCCCAACACCCTCCCAAACCATTCCTAACCACAACTACATCCCCCCCTTCTCACCCCTCCCTCCTCCTCTTCTCCCCCTAGCTCCTCGCCTCCCTCATCACTCGTGGCCCTCCCTATTTCTTCCATCACCGTATTATATATTAGAATGTTATGTAGATGTATATGTATAGATATGATTATTAACTAAGAGTATGGTGCAGTACAATTCTATAGAGGCAAGACGTATTTCACTTTGATAATTACTGTACAACAGCATGTTTACATACATGTAGTATGTAGAAGGTCCATGTTTGCAGTCCTTATGGTCAACCATGCAATTGAACACGATGTACTGGCATTACCTGTGGTCTGGACCTTCTAGGAAAAGTTATTAGATACTGTGTACCTATTCATTATAAAATGTCAACTTGGTCCAGTTAATAATGTTATTTTGTTGACTTGTCCCTTTTATATTTATATTATCACTAAATTATATATATATATATATATATATATATATATATATATATATATATATATATATATATATATATATATATATATATATATATATATAATAGTGTAGGATTTAATGATGCAAACATGATAAAACAAAATTTATTCACAATCACTGTCAAGGAAAACGTCATCGTCTTCATCATCACTGGCTTTCACGTTTGTACAATGTGGCAAGACGAAGAACAAACGCTGCCCTGCATCCACGGGGGCAAATGGACAACATTGTTGCTAATAGGTGCGCCTCGGCAGTCAATGATTTCTACCCTGTCACTACTTGAGTCATAGCCTCGGACTGGGGGGTACCTCATACCTCAGAGAGAGGGGGAGGGGATACGGGAGACTGTGAATATTCAATTAAGGCATAAATTGGTTATTTAAAAAGGTAAAGAACACATGAAGCAACCATGAACGATTTTATTTGTTTGGCCAAAACCAAAATTGACTTCATCCTTCTGAGGTGGCCTTAGACACGTGGGTTATTATCCGGCTATACGGCCATTAACAACGGGATTAGCTTTTGCTTTAATGGTCGTTTGACCCACTCTGGTTTTCATGTCCACACACAACGGTAACTGTATTAAACAATATTACTAATGAACGATACGTATATACATACTGTCATAAAAAAAATAAAAAATGGAAGGGGGATGGTGTAAATAGGGGGGTGAAGTGTGAAACGGGGAGGGGGATAATGAGATATTGGGGTAGGGAAGGAAGGAATGGTGTGGGGGGATTTCGGGGTGTTGGTGGAGGGGTTACACGAGTACCCCACACTCGTCCGATTCTCTATAACGCCTAAGATATGATGACTGGATTAGGCTTAATATCACTCAGTAAACTCCTAACGTAACACATATAGTAATATGGTATGTCAGCCATAAATTACGCCCGGGTGTTAAAGGCAGTGTGCTGAAATATTATATTGATACAACGATTCGTTTATGAGATATTTACGAAAAACACCGTCTGTCCGGCGCTGAAACGTATAGTAGTGTTCACTAAGATGTACAGGTACACTCGCGGTCAGAAATTGTGTCCTAATACCTTGGCATGATGAATCACAACAAGCCGATCTTTGGTGATTCGAACAACTGTGTGTTATAGGGAGACTCACCGGTGTTCGAACCTTCAAAGCTAGGCTGTTTGAGATTCATTTTACCAGGGGATCGGGACAATTTCTGACCGCGAGTGTACACTCGAGCACCACAATCTCTAGCCCACCTGAGTTTGGGGCGGCGATATGGCTCGGATCCTTTCTGGACGACAGCCCATTGAAACTATCACAAAAAAAGGTCAGACCCGCACCAACAGAAATGATTCGAAAAATTGAAAAGGGGTCTGACTCACTGTGTCATGTAAACCTTATATACAACTCTTTCTGTGGTTATACTATACAATAATATTTTGGCTGCAAATATCAATATATTTCTTTACTGCATTTTAATTCCTCAAATATTTGCATGAAAGAGGGACATAAAAGAATATACAGATATACAGATTCTTCTTCACCTCCTTCTAACTTCTTCACTTTTCTTATCCTGTTCTTTCTTCACCTTTCCCTCATCTCCACCTCTTCTCCCTTCCTCCTTTAGACCCCGTAGGGGGTTATTGCCTGTAGTGATATGGGCAATACTTTAAGGGTTTGGGCGCCCCTTCGGCCCCAGCCAATCTCTTTCAGTTATTCAACTGTCTCTCTTTTCTTTCTATTTCCTTCCTGTTTGCTGTCCCACCTCTTCTATCACCTTCTTCTGGCGCTATATGATCTCGATGTTGCAGCGCCAAAAATCAATCAATCAATCAATCAATTTGCCAATGATAATCAACTGGCATTGATTGTTAAATTAACTGGGTTATGTTTATTTAGAAGCCACACCTAAATGGGGAAGAGAGATCACTCCTAGCAACCAAACGTGTGTTTAACCTCCTAATAGATTACCCAGATTTTTGCTAATTAACCTTTTGTAGTGAAAAATAGTGTGTGCATAACAGTAGGTGTTTTACCAAATTTGCACATCGTTCACATAATGATTGATTTATTCCAGAGATAACGGTGTGTGGCTGTGGGGAAGAGAAGGGTGAAGTTTCGGAAAGTAGGTGGGCAAGGTGAAATTCACTGGAAGGCACCGGTTGAGCAGACGGATACGTAGGGTCATTACTTTAGCTAGGAATGTAGTTTGCCAGTCAGTATTTGATAGCGTTTCAGAGTAACGACTCCTTATAATGATAAAATCCTAAAGATTGTTTATTGTATCACCCGTTACCATAAATCCTACGAATTATGAAATTACTCCGAAACTATCCCTCTCGCATATTCTGTGTATCTTTTTCTCGAGTCATCAAGTAATGAATGGATAACGTTAGCTACACAAATTAAAGAAGAATGTGTCTAAATTGACATTACCGATATCATGCTGTATGTGTAATAATCCTAAAGAAAATTAGCTCCTAGTAAAAGTCAGACAGAACACGTGATTAAACCAAGATTTACTTGCATTATAAAGAAATATGAAATATTCGCGTCCGTGCCCGAGATCACATCTTAAAACACGCTGCACACTCAGAGGGTCCCCTATTCGGAGGCATATTTTTCAAGTCTGACCTGGTCAATGCAATCCGTTCAGTTAGGTTAGATTAAGTATGGTTGGGTTGAAATGCAGTCAAGTAGGTAAAATGAGCTGGGAAAGACCATGAGACTATTTAAAAAATTTCCTATTGTTACTTTTATTCCTATATGTTAGGAGCAATTTTCCTTCATTTTGTCCCAGCACTTCTTGCTCTCCAGCCAAATTCGAGAAATATGCTAACCAGCTGTAAAATCGGCGGTTGAACCCTCGTTGGCCGGGAGAAAGATAAAACTCTGGTTATTCTCTACTTTCGTCATCTTTACAGGTTCATAATTTCAATAGACAGGAACACTCTATAAATGTAAATAGGCAAAGTAGGAGTTATACAATTCTTGACAACCCAACAACATTTATTTAAACATAATAATGTTTTATTTACATTGACAATTAATATCCAGTCCAGCCACCTTCCTTCTCTATGACGGCACGCAGTCTATCGGGCACAGAGGCCACAATGCGTCGAATTTGTTAGGTTTGTTGCGGAACATCTCCCACTGAGCCTGGGTATGAGCCATTAGTGCCTCCAGTCTCCGCTCCACCATCTCTGGCTCCCAGCAGTTGACCATATTAGCCCACACGTTCTCTATGGGGTTCCAACGAAGTTCACCTTGCCCACCTACTATCCGTTTCAGCGCCGGACAGACGGTGTTTTTCGCAAATATCTCCTAAACGAATCGTTGTATCAATATAATATTTCAACACACTATCTTTAACACCCGGGCGTAATTTATGGCTGACATACCATATTCCTATATGTGTTATGCGAGGAGTTTACTCGTGAAAAATAGCACAAAGCCAGCCAGTCATATTGACGCATTCGAAGGAAAGTGTGGCCCCCCCCAACACCCTCCCAAACCATTCCTAACCACAACTACATCCCCCCCTTCTCACCCCTCCCTCCTCCTCTTCTCCCCCTAGCTCCTCGCCTCCCTCATCACTCGTGGCCCTCCCTATTTCTTCCATCACCGTATTATATATTAGAATGTTATGTAGATGTATATGTATAGATATGATTATTAACTAAGAGTATGGTGCAGTACAATTCTATAGAGGCAAGACGTATTTCACTTTGATAATTACTGTACAACAGCATGTTTACATACATGTAGTATGTAGAAGGTCCATGTTTGCAGTCCTTATGGTCAACCATGCAATTGAACACGATGTACTGGCATTACCTGTGGTCTGGACCTTCTAGGAAAAGTTATTAGATACTGTGTACCTATTCATTATAAAATGTCAACTTGGTCCAGTTAATAATGTTATTTTGTTGACTTGTCCCTTTTATATTTATATTATCACTAAATTATATATATATATATATATATATATATATATATATATATATATATATATATATATATATATATATATATATATATATATATATATATATATATATATATATATATATATATATATATATATATAATAGTGTAGGATTTAATGATGCAAACATGATAAAACAAAATTTATTCACAATCACTGTCAAGGAAAACGTCATCGTCTTCATCATCACTGGCTTTCACGTTTGTACAATGTGGCAAGACGAAGAACAAACGCTGCCCTGCATCCACGGGGGCAAATGGACAACATTGTTGCTAATAGGTGCGCCTCGGCAGTCAATGATTTCTACCCTGTCACTACTTGAGTCATAGCCTCGGACTGGGGGGTACCTCATACCTCAGAGAGAGGGGGAGGGGATACGGGAGACTGTGAATATTCAATTAAGGCATAAATTGGTTATTTAAAAAGGTAAAGAACACATGAAGCAACCATGAACGATTTTATTTGTTTGGCCAAAACCAAAATTGACTTCATCCTTCTGAGGTGGCCTTAGACACGTGGGTTATTATCCGGCTATACGGCCATTAACAACGGGATTAGCTTTTGCTTTAATGGTCGTTTGACCCACTCTGGTTTTCATGTCCACACACAACGGTAACTGTATTAAACAATATTACTAATGAACGATACGTATATACATACTGTCATAAAAAAAATAAAAAATGGAAGGGGGATGGTGTAAATAGGGGGGTGAAGTGTGAAACGGGGAGGGGGATAATGAGATATTGGGGTAGGGAAGGAAGGAATGGTGTGGGGGGATTTCGGGGTGTTGGTGGAGGGGTTACACGAGTACCCCACACTCGTCCGATTCTCTATAACGCCTAAGATATGATGACTGGATTAGGCTTAATATCACTCAGTAAACTCCTAACGTAACACATATAGTAATATGGTATGTCAGCCATAAATTACGCCCGGGTGTTAAAGGCAGTGTGCTGAAATATTATATTGATACAACGATTCGTTTATGAGATATTTACGAAAAACACCGTCTGTCCGGCGCTGAAACGTATAGTAGTGTTCACTAAGATGTACAGGTACACTCGCGGTCAGAAATTGTGTCCTAATACCTTGGCATGATGAATCACAACAAGCCGATCTTTGGTGATTCGAACAACTGTGTGTTATAGGGAGACTCACCGGTGTTCGAACCTTCAAAGCTAGGCTGTTTGAGATTCATTTTACCAGGGGATCGGGACAATTTCTGACCGCGAGTGTACACTCGAGCACCACAATCTCTAGCCCACCTGAGTTTGGGGCGGCGATATGGCTCGGATCCTTTCTGGACGACAGCCCATTGAAACTATCACAAAAAAAGGTCAGACCCGCACCAACAGAAATGATTCGAAAAATTGAAAAGGGGTCTGACTCACTGTGTCATGTAAACCTTATATACAACTCTTTCTGTGGTTATACTATACAATAATATTTTGGCTGCAAATATCAATATATTTCTTTACTGCATTTTAATTCCTCAAATATTTGCATGAAAGAGGGACATAAAAGAATATACAGATATACAGATTCTTCTTCACCTCCTTCTAACTTCTTCACTTTTCTTATCCTGTTCTTTCTTCACCTTTCCCTCATCTCCACCTCTTCTCCCTTCCTCCTTTAGACCCCGTAGGGGGTTATTGCCTGTAGTGATATGGGCAATACTTTAAGGGTTTGGGCGCCCCTTCGGCCCCAGCCAATCTCTTTCAGTTATTCAACTGTCTCTCTTTTCTTTCTATTTCCTTCCTGTTTGCTGTCCCACCTCTTCTATCACCTTCTTCTGGCGCTATATGATCTCGATGTTGCAGCGCCAAAAATCAATCAATCAATCAATCAATTTGCCAATGATAATCAACTGGCATTGATTGTTAAATTAACTGGGTTATGTTTATTTAGAAGCCACACCTAAATGGGGAAGAGAGATCACTCCTAGCAACCAAACGTGTGTTTAACCTCCTAATAGATTACCCAGATTTTTGCTAATTAACCTTTTGTAGTGAAAAATAGTGTGTGCATAACAGTAGGTGTTTTACCAAATTTGCACATCGTTCACATAATGATTGATTTATTCCAGAGATAACGGTGTGTGGCTGTGGGGAAGAGAAGGGTGAAGTTTCGGAAAGTAGGTGGGCAAGGTGAAATTCACTGGAAGGCACCGGTTGAGCAGACGGATACGTAGGGTCATTACTTTAGCTAGGAATGTAGTTTGCCAGTCAGTATTTGATAGCGTTTCAGAGTAACGACTCCTTATAATGATAAAATCCTAAAGATTGTTTATTGTATCACCCGTTACCATAAATCCTACGAATTATGAAATTACTCCGAAACTATCCCTCTCGCATATTCTGTGTATCTTTTTCTCGAGTCATCAAGTAATGAATGGATAACGTTAGCTACACAAATTAAAGAAGAATGTGTCTAAATTGACATTACCGATATCATGCTGTATGTGTAATAATCCTAAAGAAAATTAGCTCCTAGTAAAAGTCAGACAGAACACGTGATTAAACCAAGATTTACTTGCATTATAAAGAAATATGAAATATTCGCGTCCGTGCCCGAGATCACATCTTAAAACACGCTGCACACTCAGAGGGTCCCCTATTCGGAGGCATATTTTTCAAGTCTGACCTGGTCAATGCAATCCGTTCAGTTAGGTTAGATTAAGTATGGTTGGGTTGAAATGCAGTCAAGTAGGTAAAATGAGCTGGGAAAGACCATGAGACTATTTAAAAAATTTCCTATTGTTACTTTTATTCCTATATGTTAGGAGCAATTTTCCTTCATTTTGTCCCAGCACTTCTTGCTCTCCAGCCAAATTCGAGAAATATGCTAACCAGCTGTAAAATCGGCGGTTGAACCCTCGTTGGCCGGGAGAAAGATAAAACTCTGGTTATTCTCTACTTTCGTCATCTTTACAGGTTCATAATTTCAATAGACAGGAACACTCTATAAATGTAAATAGGCAAAGTAGGAGTTATACAATTCTTGACAACCCAACAACATTTATTTAAACATAATAATGTTTTATTTACATTGACAATTAATATCCAGTCCAGCCACCTTCCTTCTCTATGACGGCACGCAGTCTATCGGGCACAGAGGCCACAATGCGTCGAATTTGTTAGGTTTGTTGCGGAACATCTCCCACTGAGCCTGGGTATGAGCCATTAGTGCCTCCAGTCTCCGCTCCACCATCTCTGGCTCCCAGCAGTTGACCATATTAGCCCACACGTTCTCTATGGGGTTCCAACGAAGTTCACCTTGCCCACCTAGGCTACTTTCTGAGACTTCGCCCATCTCTTCTCCACAGCCACACACCGTTATCTCTGGAATAAATCCATCATTATGTGAACGGTGTGCAAATTTGGTAGATCACCTACTACTATGCACACATTAATGTATCTATTAGCAAAACTTGGGGTAATCTATTAGTAGGTTAAACACACGTTTGGTCGTTAGGAGTGATCCCTCTTCCCCGTTCACCTGTGGGTTCAAAACAAACATAACTCAGTTAACAATTAATGCGAGTTGATTATCACTGGCAAAACGATCGCTTATTTCGACACTACTAATTTGTTTATTAACGTAGAATGTCAGGGAGCCAGGACTGATTCCACAGTCATTTTGTCAGAGTCCTCCCCAAACACACTTGTAAGGCTTCGTTATTTCCCAAAAGCTGATTATTCCTATTCACCAAAACTATCAATTGAGCATTTGTATTATTACAATAGTTGCATACTTTACTCATCAGATGCTTCCAATAAATCAGACACAAGTCATTTACACAGTTTAGTTTCTTTTGTTTGGGTGCTAACAAATCACAACGAACAACTGTGGAATTGGTCCTCACTCTCTGTCCGATTTCATTAGTATAGAGATAGGATAAGATAAGATGGTGTTTATTTCAGAGAGAGAGAGAGAGAGAGAGAGAGAGAGAGAGAGAGAGAGAGAGAGAGAGAGAGAATTACAGTTGACTTTAAAATTTCTATTACGAGAGAGAGAAAGTATTTAGCAATGAAGGAATTTTACTATGCATGTAATACATTGTAACCTGACTTACAAATAAAATACGAAATCAAAGGTGATCTCAAATTATGCTTATCAAAATATGATGGACAAAGAAAACAACCTATCTGCCCGATCCTAGTTGGTAGAAAAACAAGATAACAATCGTGGCAACGAGACGTGAGCTCTGTCAGAACGGCTGAGCAATGTTGCATGCCAAACATGATAACCATTAAGAAGAAATATTCACTGTTCAGGCTACGAACAACTTTACCTTAGCTTCACCTGCTCATTGTGTAATATAGTTGTTAAATTTCCATAATAGCATTCCTCAACCATTCTGCCTGAGAGCTCATGACTCATTGGCACGAGCATAGATGTTTCCCGAAACTTCAACCCTGCAGTCCACATTCCTTCCACAACTACACAGCGCCATCTATGAAATGCACTTTGAGGCAGGGTCATGTTCACTACAGAGGGAGAGTGTTGACGATCCGTATAATTTTCGAGCACACACGCACACACACTGCTGCCACATCAACGATCTCTCGATACTGGGTGGCCCAGTCGGAACTGTAACAGACTGTACGTCGTGCACAGCTGAAGCACCCTTGGCAGTCTTGGCAGCTGGAGGCAAACAGTCCACACCATCGGAATCCTGCGAGGAGTCGGACGAGGCATCAGCGGGTCGCTTGGTAGAGGTTGAGGAGGTGGACGGCTGCAACCTGAGCTGCGGAGTGACCGAGGAGAGGGGGGGAGGGTTGCAAGAAGGCAGCTCAGGCCAGTGATCCTCAATTGGAGACTCGTCTTCCTCCGACATTGCCAAGTCGGCCTCCAAGCAGGAATCCGCACTCTCCATCAGGCCAGGCAAGGCCTAGATGGAAAGCAAACAACAACACAAACAACTAAACACTCAATCAGCCAGGGACACCCACACACACACAGACAATCACAACAAAACTATACACAGAACCACAACAGACAAACAACACCAGCAACACCACAGAAACAACAACACACACACAAGAACTAACAAACAACACAAACAAGAGCTCCAAAACAACACAAACAACAACACAAACGAGAATGGTGGCAGAGCGCCACGAGTACGTCCACACTCCACCTGTTCTGGAGCGAGAGACTCATTCAGTGTGTGTGTGTGTGTGTGTGTGTAGCCTACTGTAACATCAAGATTCTTCATCAGAAATTGTTTCCTTAACGTGGTTAATCTTATGTATTTTGTATAATTATCTAGAACGAAAATGCTTTTTCCTTTTCTTTTTTTTCTTTTTTTGTGAAAGTTTATTTTGATGACAGTGACTCGTCCTGAAGCTCAGTGTTTTCCTCAAACTCATTCTTTCATTCATTCCGCCGTGTGTGATCTGATTAAAATGGCGTTGCTTTTCAGATATCATTTATTACTTCACATTAAATAAGATAGACATTGTTGTATAGGCCGAGCGTTTGATAATGAGATAACACTGTATTTGTATGACAATGACATGCAGTGAAATTTAATTTTTATATCAATATTCAGTAATTACAGTGCCCTATGTATCCATGCTTTGGCTGATTAACATTAACAAAAGTAAGGTGAGATTAACATGAAAATGAACATGAAGAATATTGCGTGTGTGACCCCGAAACACCAGCAGTGTGTCTCCTCTCCGTATGAAAAGATGGAATTATTGTAAGATAATATTGAGAACGTATAAAATGTCAATTGATTAATGTGTAGGAAATTGTTGTTTGTTATAGCTCTATATTGTATACGGTATGTTCTAAATTGTGTTTGGTCATCCTATGTTGCGGTGGAACCATCATTATTTTTAGCCACTGTGATTAGACGGCCACATAGGTGAACAGATATTGTCTGATGATTCTTTCTCTCTCTCTCTCTCTCTCTCTCTCTCTCTCTCTCTCAATATAGACACACGCTCGTGTGCGCCGAATAAACCTCTGAGTTCACTTGCTGATTAGAAGTGTGTTGTTTAGTTAGTGATTTCATGAATCCTCTGGCAATATTCTTTCGTGTGCTAGTATATTATAAATTATGGGGATAGTATATTGCAATAATTATATACCTAAATGTCATTCACACAGCCAAAATATGATTACGTAGCCTTAAAAAACAATTAATTATACATGTCAAACAGGGAGTCAAGCTTGTATCGGAGCGAAACGTATGTTCGTGCTTGTGTGGCATCTTAATCGTTTGAGTGGGCTGTCGTCCAGAAAGGATCCGAGCCATATCTCCGGCCCAAACTCAGGTGGGCCAGAGATTGTGGTGCGCGAGTGTACAACATACACACACACACCATGTTTCTATATGTAGCCACACACACACACACATACACACACACATGTATATTTTCAGCATTTGGCTGCATACATCAAATGAACCGTTTATTATTATTATGGCTAGCACAGTGGTAGAGTGTACGGCTGCAGTCTCTGTGGTCCAGCGTTCGGTCCTTGCTTGGGACACTGTAAAAAATCTTTCACTAATGCCAGAGGTTACCACCCCTGTGAGCAGGGGGTGGGGGGTTTGGGTCGGCTGTCTGAGGTCTTCCTGCTTACGCAGCCATAGCCGAAGCTGACTCGGGTCTCACGTGGGTGGTGAGGTCTCTGGGCCACTAATCATCTGTGCTATAGTTGTGTCTCATACAGTCTTGTGTGGGCTTCACTCTGACCCATTGATTGCCATTTATTTGCAGCCTTTAACATTTATTATTATTATTACACACACATTCCTTCATAACACGTTCAGACTATCGCCTATGCATTTACACATTCATGAAACACTTGCATGAAAACATACACGCACTCAAACTCATTAAAACACTCCATTAGTGAACACCACAAAAATGGATGGCATTCCCAAACGCGTTTACACATATACAATTCTACTGACACACCCACACACTGACCTTCTGAGCCACGTCTGACATCCTGTGTGTTACCAAGGAATAGTACAGTCTCAGTTCCAACAATTGAGTTACCATCAAGAAAATGGGTGGTACACTCTCCCAAAAAAGTATCGGCATTGCTGACTAGATCCTGCTGAGAAAAGATCGAAGCTACATGTATGACTGTACTGTGGGGTTGGTATTCCTGCTGGCAATGAGTTGACTCTAATTTCTGTACTAACGTGAAATCCTCTAGCATACATAATTCATGCATTAGGCAAGTCGTGGAGTAAGAGTTGTGACTTCATTTTTACAGATATATGTTATGCGATTTTAATGATTGATGGTTTTAGGGGAGGGGCAATTTGCTGAATTATTGAATATAATGAGAATTATAATACAGAGAATAAAGTTACCAAATCGGATTTTAACCAAAAAGGAATCTTTGAATAGATTTGCTGTAATTGTAGTATTTTGTCTTAAATATAATGCAGTTATAGCATAGGGTAGGATTAAGTAGGCTTATGCTTTTCCTTCTCATAATTCTAAATAATGTTTTGTAAAGTAACACAAACAGACATTGCACTCTCCAGAAAGTGACGTGTATAAACAAACATGTGAAGGAACCAACACCTCAAAGCTTCACTCAATCTCGGGGCCTCAGTCTCAGGCCACGACTGATGGCCTCCTGTCCCGAGGTAGAGGTATATATAAAAAAAAAAATAATAATAAAATAAAATAAATAAGAAGATAACGTCATATACCATTCGGCAACTACGGTGTGGATTAGCTGAGTTTTCAGCATTAGAAAGGGGCAAATCTTGCGATAATATTTGAAATTTCTCTAATAGGTAAAGAAATGCGAATATGTTTCGATTTGCATCCACTAAAGTTTCTCTGACTCATGAAGCAATACGAATATGCATAATTGGCAACTGATCGGCAGGAATACCACTATCTATAAGGTTTCAAAGCAATGTACCATAATGCTACGTTTATTTTCGTTTTCGTTCATTCGTTATAATGCCGATACTTTTTTGGGAGAGTGTACACGTACAGTCGGCAAAAAAAAGTTTTGGTACCATCCCTTTAACAGTGCGATGTGATGTTGAAACGACTGACTGGGGAGTGTCTTACCTCCGCCACCCTCCTGGGGCCGGATACTCAAAAAGTTCCTAAATTAGCCTTCCTATCTCACTTAGGAATGCCTAGTGTAGGAACAGGTTAGGAACTCCTATCTCGTTTCCTAAGTGCCCATACTCAAAACATTCTGGGGAGTTCCTAAACCCTTCCTAACACTTAGGAGTTCCTAAATCCTCTAGGAGTTTCTAAGTCCTTAAGCCAATCAGGAAGGAGCTTTCAAATAGTTCCCGCTTTTTCCAGCCAATGGGGAAGAAGAATCATATCAGCTGTGTATTGTAAACACGTAATAAGAGCGCTTCTAGCTGCGTCACTACGCAACACTCGCTTATACCTCGTCGCCCCTTCAAGCCAAAGCCATTTTACTACTCATCATGTCTGACAGCCATGCCGAAGTCCAACCACCATCAAAGAAGAGAAGAGCCGCTAACTTCTCAGAGGAAGAGCTAATGATATTAATCGAGGAAGTGGCAGAAAGGAAAGCGGTACTGCTAGGACCTTTAACTTCTGTGGTGATCAATAAAGACAAAGAATTAGCGTGGAAAGCTGTCGCAGAAGTGATCAACAGTGTCGGCGTTGTTCAGAGAAATGTATCGGACATTAAAAAGAAATGGTTCAAGGTAAAGTCAGAGGTGAAGTGCGGCAGCGAAGGAAAAAATTGAAAGGAGTAAGACTGGTAAGTCATCCCATATCTTGAAGACTGTTTTTAGATACAGTAGTTGTTACTGCTTGAAGATAGGATTAGTCTGTGTACTGTAATTTCATCATTGTGTTTTCCGTCACTACCTTTTGTTATTCAAGATGGAATTTGTTGGAATACTTAATTTTTGGTGTTACAATGCTAGAAAAATAAAAAGAAGTTGAGTGGTTTGGTTTAGTAATATCAGTATCCATCCATCTTAATTAATGGTAAATATTGAATGAATTACCGTTATTGGGTACGGTTTTTCTACCTTCATTACCCACTTATTTAGACCATTCTAAGACTATTTTCTTCTATGGCATTTTCTCCGCAAATGCCCCATGTGGGATTTTGAAATTAGCCTGACCTTACCTGACCTGACCTAACCTAACCTAACCTAACCTAGACCGCATCAGACTACCGGAACCTAACCTGGGCAGACTACCGGGACCTAACCTGGGCAAACTACCAGGAAATAACCATGGCAAAGCACTGGGACCTAGCCGGATCTGGCAACACTGCTACAAAACGGTAATTCATTCAATAAATACCTAATTAATCAACAACAATTTCCATAGTATAATTTTATATCCTCTCTTGATTTTGTGTTAGGTTAGGTCAGGAAATTTGGGCTAAATTCTACTTTATTAACCTGCACTGAGCTGTAGGTGGATTACATGGTTATGTTGGCACCTTAAGGCAGTTACTAACTGTTGTCATGATATGATTTGAGTACCAATTAATTATGCATTAGATGATTGCACTGTAACCCACATGGATAGATCCTATTGTATTAAAATCAATCCACATTAATGACAGGCCCTAAGTAATGCCTTTGATGTACCAAGATTCTATCAAGAGGGTCACTATGTTTGCTTTTGGCAACATTAAGTAATAATGGATGATGATAATTTTGTGTTTCTTATACAGTTCTGAGTTATGCATTTTTTTACAGGTGGTGGTATAGCAGAGCCGACTGTCTGGAAGCCAACCGAGGAGGCAATGCTGACTCTCATAGAAAGTGAGGCCATTGAAGGATTTTCTTCATTAGAAAGCGGCACAATAAATCCTGGTAAATGTTAACAAGCTGGATGAGTGCATTTTTGTTTTCACTACATGCCATACCGGTACTTTACTAAAGTGTCTTCAGATGAAGAACGTCTTCGAGTCTCAAGCTGTATTTTTACACGAAGACAGTTCTCAACTGGAGACAAAGATAATGGTGGCACATCTAAAATTAACTATATGGCCTATCCTCTTGCCTCCAGTGGAGAACTATCTTCGTATAAAAATATAGTCCAGACTGTAGGACATTCTTCATCTGAAGATATTGTTTTTAACTACAACAGTAGGTTCTCTCACAGGTGATAGTGGGAAGGCTGTGTTGAGGTGGTGTCATGCCTCCTTCCTTGTACAATTAAGTTTTGAAGGATGTATACTCATCATATAGAGGGAGAGCTGTAATGCATAATTAACACATCATTTATTCTTACAGATAGGCCGCAGCCATCAACATCTGCTGTTTACAGACAACCAACTGGAACTTTGGTGACACCTGTGGAGCATATTTCACCACAGCCACAGTCCAGTAGGTGGATATGAAATAAGTAGTTGGGATGTTAGAAAAAATTATTTATTTACTTTTTGGCAAGTTAGGTAGCCAAGACTATACGACCCGCCAGGGTTAAATGGTTAAAGAGGACTAACATCAGGCCCATTGGATCCCATGTCACTTCATAGAAACATAAATGTGGTTAAAGAAAAGAAAGTAAATCGTAGCTGTGCTAAGTTAAATACTACTCGAAAGGCTGGTTTGAGACAAAGACCTCATAAAGCGTGTTTTATTAGTGAGAATAACGTATATCTTATCTCGGGTTCAAAGTGCTGTATAATGTTAGGTATGTTGAGCCGTGTAGTAGAAAACGAGGAAGTACCGTACAGTCTCCTCCACTGCCACGTTCATCACTCAGCATTGTCAGTGTGTATACCGTACAAGGTGTGAATCGCCACTTGTGACTCTCTAACCTGAAACACATGCCAGTATGAGTTAATTCATACTGGCATGTGTTTTGTGCAAGAGAGTCAAAAGTGGCGATTCACACCTTGTATGGTATACACACTGACAATGCTGAGTGTTGAACGTGGCAGTGGAGGAGATTGTATTCTGCTGTTTATTTTTAGTGGAACAGCATTGCATATACAACACACCATTTATTCTTCTTACAGATGAGCCTCAGCCATCAACCTCTAGTGTAAGACCAAGGCCGGTGGTAGCAATACGGGAACCTGCTGTACCCTCTACTTCCCGGGGCAGTCAGGAACTTGACTTGTTGCATCACAGTGGGGAATATTCAGAAGCATCCCAGTCACTCAGAGCAGAGTTCATTGATGTTGAGGGACAATCAAGCATGGTGGAAGTGGTTCACACTCAGCAATCATCATTTGACGCCTTGATTCCCGAGACAGTGCTTGAGGAGCATGGGTATACAAGAAGGGCATCACCACCACCACCAAGTAGGAGGGCCGGTACCAGCACCCGTACTACCAGCCGTGCTACCACTCCAGATCCCAATTTGGGTGAGAGGATGCTGCTGGTCCAGGGTGAAATACTGGAGGTGTTGCGGGATGCTCTACTACCAGTTATGGAAAGATGCCTGCCAAGAATTGCCTCTGCACTTGAGCACCTTGCAGAGGCACGAGGCAGGCATCAGTAAGTATGTTATTTTTTTTTTCTTTGAAGTTTTATGTTTCTGTTATGTATAGTTTTTTTTTATTTTAGTTTTAAAGTTACTACAGTACAAATTATACCACAGTAACCATAGTTGATCAACACCAATAATATCCTAAATTTATGATTTGTTCTTGTGTGTCATGTTCCTCTTATATTAAAGTGCAGTATAGTATTATATATATTAAGTTCATATCAATTACAAATGAAATATATCTCAGGAAGTATGGTTGTGTGCCAATAATATGCTTAATTTATGATTTGTTCTTGTGTGTCATGTTCCTCTTATATTAAAGTGCAGTATAGTATTATATATATTAAGTTCATATCAATTACAAATTAAATGTATCTCAGGAAGTATGGTTGTGTGCCAATAATATGCTTAATTTATGATTTGTTCTTGTGTGTCATGTTCCTCCTGTGTTACAGTATTTTATTTTATTTTTTAAAGTCAGCATTACACATGAAATCAATGTCATTGTGTACTATATAATTATATATCTTTGTTTTAAGCTTAGTGCAGTTTTGTATATTTTTCTGATTTAAAATCACTACATGATTAGGTTAGGTTTTCCATCCTCAAACTTACAATCTCTTCAAGCTCAGTCTCTCCTCCATCCCTCCTCTCCAACCTACAATCTTTACTCCAAACTTTCCCTTACACTAATCATATGGTGTAGGACCAATGCACGGTAGGCTGTACTGTATATTTAGTGCTGTCTTCTTTACTTGCTTGCACATCTCCACTAGCACAGTGGAAGTGTTATACATATTTTGCCTTTGCAGAAACTGTGATACTGTGTCAACTGTGTCAGCTAAGGAAATACAGGATATATTTTTTAAAAATTTTATTACTGGATAAATATATTGAATTGTTAATGTGAGCATTAATTAAAAAAGTTAAAAAAATTTGCCTTCTCATGATCCAACTCAGGTAAATAAAAACAAAAAAGACATCTTAGTTAGGTCACAGCCTACACAGTGAGACAGCTGCAAAAGAATCCTTTTCATGAAAAAACATTATCCACAACATGGCTCCGTGCTTGTTGTCCTGCAGCACGTCCCTGTCTCGCTCCTGCAGCCTCCAGGGGTTCTGGATCATCAGGGTCTTCTTCCTCTCCTCCCTCTGCCTCTGCCTCTGCCTCAGGAAGTGGGATTCTGCGTCTCACACATCTGTTGTGGAGCAGAATGCATGCAGTGATAATTTTGCCACATTTCCTGGGCTCGTACTGCAGAGACCCTCCAGACTGGTGTAGGCACCTAAACCTGGACTTAAGGAGGCCAAAGGTTTGTTCAATTAAAACCCGTGTCTTCGTGTGGCTCCGATTGAATCTCTCCTCTCCTCTTGTCATGGGGTTGGCGAATGGAGTGAGGAGGTATCGTTCCAGCGGGTACCCACTGTCCCCTGTAAAAGGAATAAACCAATATTTAAGGACTGGCCTGTGCTTCATTTTCTATTACACAGTACACATTCTTTATTTGCAATAACCACTGAAATGTAAAAAATGTCTTCACTGCATTGATTCAAAGATCATCAGTATACAAAAAAATATTTTGAATGACGCATTAAGACTAACGAGAGCTTCATTACCTAAAACAAAGAACATTTTGTTCATTTTACTTGAACACGGAAGAGCAAGGTCGCATTATCTAACGAGCTACATCAAGTCATCTAGTACAGTGCATGAAATACATATTCCTTTTTGCTACTAATTACTTAACAGAATATACCGTATGGAACTGCAGTACAGTTGCCTTCAATGCCACATTACATGTGAATTGTTATAAAATCTTCATTATACTAAAGCTTTTAAGTTTAGGGAAGTAATACTCAAAGACTTCATTCACTAATGCTGCTGCTGTTTCAAAATTAATAGTCATAAAAACTCTTGTAACATGCACCTAACCTTTCACTAATTAAAGACAATGTCAAGTGAACAATGCGGCAGTGGAAAAAAAGTGTACATACTACATACAGTACTGTATACCCTACACTATATACTTAGGTGTCTTACTCGTATACACGGTTGTGTATGCAGGTACATTTTTGGTGAGTTTTCAAGACAAAACAGGGTTAACTGTGTACCTACATGAAACACTAAATAATAGAATAAAACACCGTTGAGAAATCTACTATGTTACCTCATTTAGGTATCTTGAATGAAGTCATCCCTGACCCAGTCCAACCTAACCATTACTTTAATATTTTAGTAGCACATACAAAAAATTGGTAGAAGTACTGTACATAAAAGTAGATAATATTATGATTACCCTAAATCCTTACCTAGTAGATGGCAGTCTAGGAAATCACCTTCAGCGAACTTTGCACGAAGAGCACAATTATTCCAGATGAAGGAATCGTGAGTACTCCCAGGGTACCTGACTGAAAAATGAGTAATTATTTGCTCACTATTGCAAACAGCCTGAACATTTATGGAGTGGTAGCCTTTCCTGTTCACATACACTTGTGCATTTACATTTGGGGCTTTTATGGGAATATGGGTGCCATCAATGGCACCAATCACTCTGGGAAAACCATTCACCCGGAAAAATCCTCTGCAGGTCCTTCCGATTTCCTGAAGGTTTGTGGGCATTTTTATTTCCACCATTGCTTTTTCTGATAAAATATGCACCACTGAGTTCACCACTCTGCTCACACTTGCTTGTGTCACTCCTGCTGAATCCCCAATTACATTTTGGAAGGTCCCACTCGCCAACAATCGCAGAGTCACTAGCACTTGAGTACGTGTTGATATCGCATGAGACCTTCTAGTGGGTCGAGCAACGTGTGGTTCCAGTTCCTGGCACAAATGTATTATTTCATGACGAGGAAATCTATAATAACGCAGCAAGTGTTCATCACTATGATGTAGAGGGTCTAGCATATCCCTGTAGACTCTCTCACGCCTTAGCTGACGCCTATTTTCGTAGGCAAACCAAAGTTCCATCACTGCTCTTCACTCTCTTGCCTCTCCAACAACAACAAAACAACACGTTTGTGTTGGTGACTTCAAGGGTCGCGCTATCAATTTTCACAACTTTCCTACGGTGACGGAGTTCCTAACTCACTTAGAAGGCCTTGGGGGTCTTCCTAAATCCAACCGATTTAGGAATAAAAATGGCGTCCCACAGTGTCGATATTGCTTTGAGTATGAGTTCCTAGCTCGACTGGGGAAGTTAGGAATTCCTAACTGAGATAGGAATTCCTAAATTGTTTTGAGTATCCGGCCCCTGGTCCCTCCGGAGTCCGGCCCAGTGGTGCCGTTACTGCGGAATTCGTCTGCTAGTGCGGAAAAATTGCGACATTTGGCAACTGAACGAGGATGGGTTGTCCGCATCCTCAGTCATGAGGATGAAAATTCCTCACACACTTTGAATTTGAACTTTATGTCACAGGTGACTTGAAATGCCTCACAAAAATAGGCATATGTTTTTTTTTATGTCTGTGGTTATATAGGACGTTAATGCAAAGTTTTGTTTTCATATATGCCAAGTCATTTAGGGTTGTATGATGCAATACAGAGTCGATAACATGGGCATGCTGGCAGTCATTCGTCAGTCTGTGACGCTCCTTGGCCCAGGTAGGTTGTTCCTCGACCGAATCTGATTTAACATTAAACTGCTTGAAGGTTTATACATAGTGGTGTTATAAAACATTCTCCCTATCACTGGAATTATGTACGCCACTTCACATATAATACTATTGATGTCACCCAAGAAACTCTCACTTTCTATGTGCGAAACAGAATATAGAAAATGGGATATTGGAGGAGATTCCACTGTACTTTTTCCAAGTCCTTTTTTTTTCTAATAGTAGTTTCATGTACAGAATAGTATACATAATTATTGATGGTAGGATAACTTCATGGGTTAAAATTTGCAACCCTGTAGTTTGACCTTGAACACACCTTTTGTCAGGTACTAACAATGTTACTACAGCTAACACCATCCAACAAACATTATATATAATTACAGACATCATGGCTCCAAAACGAAAATTTAAAGATGAGTGGTTGGAAATAGAAGACTACAGACAATGGTTAGAGCGTGTGCAGGGTGACCCTACCAAGGCATCGTGTAGTAGGCCTACATGCCACATGGAGTTTAATGCGAAAATAACAACAATTAAGAGACATAAGGTAGAATATGTGATTATGGGTTATTAAGGGTATTGTAAATAATCGGTAATACAATGTGAAACATATAGTTATCTTTCATACAGAATTTACTAAGCTGAATCATAGCAATTTTCGCTTTTTATAATGTTGACCGATACTGTACTTTGTATTAATTTAGTGTGTGTTCTCTCTTCAAAGTCAACCAACATCCATACTACTGGGCAGGCACGCTTGCAGCAGTCACAGGGCCTGCAGGGAGAAAGGCAGCAGGTCCACCATGCTCACGCTTCTCCAACTAATGCTGTAACTTTGGCTACCATACTCATGATATGTTTTATAGCAGAGCATAACCTTCCTTTTGCAATTGCTGATCACATGGTTGCATTATGTAAAGTAATTTTCCCAGATTCTGGAATAGCTCAAAGTCTGTGTATGAAAAGAACAAAATGTACTGACGTTTTCGGTGATCGTTGATGAATCAACAGATGTAAGCACTACAAAATTTTTATGTGTTATTGTAAAATACTATGACACAGATACCTGTACAGTAAATACAGAGACTTTGGAGCTCATTGATATATATAGTAGTGATGAGGAAAACGTCGGATCAACAGGAGAAAATTTGTATGCCCGGCTAATGAAAACCCTGAACACATATCACATTCCACCAGATAATTTTGTAGGGTTTGCAGTCTATGGTGCCTCAAATATAATGGGGGACCATAACTCACTGTGTAGCCGTTTAAAAACCACATTTCCAGGCATCACCATAATGAAATGCATATGCCATAGCATTCATCTCTGTGCCTCAGAAGCGGTTAAAACCCTCCCACGCCACTGCGAGGACCTGATTCGAAATATTTATACCCATTTTTCGTATAGTGCCAAAACGAAACATCAGTTCAAGCAAGCCCAACTGTTCCTGGAGTTAAAGCCCCATAAAATTTTACATGCATGCCAGTCAAGATGGCTTTCATTACATCAAGCTGTTGCGAGGGTAGTAGAACAGTGGGAAGCACTAAAAATGTACTTCACACAAATTGAATCTGAAGAAAGACTTAAGACAGTTGAGTACATTGTAAAAGGTCTCAATGATCCATCACTCTTTCTTTACCTGAATTTCTTAAATTACATCCTTCCACTATTCAATAAAGTAAATTTACTATTTCAGAGAGATACCCCAACTATACATTTGGTATATGAACAGGTAAGGGAGTTGTATGTTACTTTACTAAGAAGTATCTGTCGCAGAGAACTTGTAGATAAAGCTGAGCTAACAACATTTAACCCTCATTTATCTAGTAATCATATGCCATTGAATCAGATTTATCTGGGCTCATCTGTCCACGGCCTCCTTCAGATGAACCTATACTCTAGCAACAAATCCATGGTAGAGCATGTACAACTTCGGTGTAGGGATTTCATGATACAGATGTGCCAGCAAATAAAGAAAAGGTTCGACCTTGATAGCAGGTTGTGGTACTATTGCGGACAAAAGTTTCTTTCTACTCCGGGTGATAAGTCCACACGACTGCTGGTCCATTTCTGGCCGGCAGGTTGCTGCTTGCTCGAGAACTACACCACCGCGTAAACCAGCAACCGAACAGTTGACTGTCTAGGATTCGGATAGGAAATGTATAGCATATAAATAGATGCATTAGTTGATAGGTAATATCAGGTGCAAAGCAAGTAATAACTAAACAAGAAGAAAATGCCAGTACTAGTATTTAACACCTTGAACGCTGACTGTATCATTAATATACCATTTTCCTTTTACACGTAGCCAGGGCCTGTATTCACTAGGCATATCAGAGTTTGCACTTACTCGTATGCTTACATTACTGATCTCCCATAGTGTTTCAGGCTTATTTCGAAACAGTGAATGGTGTTGCTATTCTATTAGTATGAGTTTATATTTTGATTTCGGAGCATGAATGAATGCTTAAGAAGAAAATAATTATTATCTTAAGAAAGAATGAACTTGGCTTTTGTGAATAAGATGTCCTATGGACTGTCCAGGAAAAAAAAAGTTACTTCCTTTTAACTAGTGGAAACATGACTGACTTAAAAAGTAAATATAAAAACATATATAAATGGATATATTACATATAGGTGCTGCAAATATAGAACTACAGGTTATATGAAGTAAATCTAAGTACATGAATCGAACAGTGGTCCGGTCATGAGACAGCCGTATGCTACAGACCGAGTCCTTGAAAAGATACCATAATAGTGAACACAGCCAACATTACTTTCAAAGGGTCATTGCTCCCATTGCATTTTAAATGAGGTATATCATTCTTCATTTTACTACATGCTTCTGTGGGCTTAAAATCACACTAGTATGAACTATAATTCAGTTTATTCTAGTAATATTTCAGCTTTTGTGTGATTTCTGACAAATAGTAGTACTGGGTTATCTTCTTGTGCAATAGTCATTATTTTGTTTTGCACCTGATATTACCTATCATCTAATGCATCTATTTACTGTATATGCTATACACATGAGAGAGAGAGAGAGAGAGAGAGAGGGGGGGGGGGGTAAATTACTTCCTATCCGAATCCGAGACAGTCAACTGTTCGGTTACTGGATTACGTGGTGTAGTTCTCGAGCCAACAGCAACCTGCCGGCCAGAAAAGGGGCAGCAGTCGTGAGGACTTATCACCAGGAGTAGAAAGAAACTTTTGTCCGCAATAGTACATGGCATCATTTATAGGCCCGGCCAAAAATTCTCCAAAGTACGACCAGGGAGGTTATGCCTTCTCTACATGACTTTGTCAAATTAGTACCTTGTCTGTATTGTGGAGAACTACAAACTCTGGATAATGAATGGAGAAATTTAGATTCAGCGCAGCTGCCACCAGAAATTAGCAATCATGATTGTAGGGAAATTGAATTCTTTATGAAATTAGGTGAAGTCAAAGATAATGTTGGGAATTATGCATTTAAAAACTTGACCCACTTTGCTTTGATGATTTTAACACTACCGACATCTAACAGTGCAGCAGAAAGATTATTTTCAAAAATAGATTTAACAAAAACTAACTATCGTAACCGGTTACAGATACCAGCCGTCCAAGCATTAACAGTTGTGTCCGAGGCCGTGAAAGCTCAGGAATGTTGCTATAAATTTAAACCATCAAATGAAATGATTGATGCACTTACGAGGACCTAAGCTATGAAGGTACATTTTATGATAAGTCACCGCACATTCAGGGGTAATTATTGTATTATTATTATTGTATTGCATCATATTATGTATTAGGGCATAATGATTACAGGCATTTGTTGTAATTTTGTTTGCGTTACAGTAATAAACTATATAACTTTCATATTACCGTACTTTGTGCACAGTATTTAATTTATATATCATAGATAATAAAAATAAACTATAATCATTATGTTCATATGTCCCGTATAATAAAATAGTTACTGTTTACCTATCTTACTTAAACTTACATTTTCTGTGACAAGCTCCTTGTGTCTCTATACGTTTACAGACTAACTGCTAACCGTTCATCCACATGTGAGGAATCGGCAGCAACACTGGTCCGGCCTCCGTGCCCCTCAGTGTCTCATGGGTAGGCAAGCAGGGATGACGTTCTTTCACCCAATGCTAATTTTTCTGGGTAGTTCAAGGTTATTCTTGTTCTAAAATACTCAAACACATTTCTTTATGTTTAATAATGAATAGTTAAATAATAAGAGTTTTTTAACACAAAATTTTATTTAAAATCAACTAAGCGTTTGATATAAAAAAGAAACGGAATGCATTGTGCTAATTAGTTGTCACTGCTGCGGCCTGCATATTATCACCTATCAGGCCTGTGTGTGGCCGTCACTCGACTCACGACTTCACACGCTCATTAACCCAAAGCACAATTGTCACTTCCATGGATGGTACTAAATGGAGGTTTTTAGGGGTTTTGGCCGTCTATCCACCCTCCAATTGACCACTAATTTATCCCTCCACCCCTCGAAAACTTCCGCAAACCCTCCAAAATCCATATAAACCTCCATTTAGCTCCATAAAAGTGGCAACTATGACTCATAGCCTCTCGCAGTCAGACGGAGAAACTTCATCACCTCAGTACTCTCCAACCACACTCGTCTCTCATGCTCACTAAGTAATCAGTATCTATCATACACGGCCTAGTCAGACAGGTCAGCCAGCCAGAGAGCGCGAGACGAGTCCCGGGGGGATATTTACACTTTCTGGTAGAATATAAACATAGGGGAAATTACAGCCAATCAGAGCCCGCGGAGCCCAGTAATGACGTCATAGAAAGTATTGCCAGCTAAATGCCACGAAAACACCTCTGCAATTTCAGATTTCACGGGTTTTACAGAATATCTATATTAGTGTTAAGCGTATGTATTTAGTATACATTAGTATACATTTAGTATAAATTAAGGAATTAATGCCCATTTATATTTTAAAAATGTTATATAACGCACATGTGTTACCTATACTATTGTACACCTATCTGGTGCAACACCTAACCCACACACCTGTTACCTCTATTTAGACTTCAGAAGAAAATAATAAGAATTATTACAAACAGTGACTACTTTGCCCACACACAACCTCTATTTAACGAAACAAATTCCCTTAAACGTTTTGATATAAATAAGCTACAAATTGGTATTTACATGTATAAAAAAATCAAAAGTGAAACATCTGTGTCCTTACAGCCACAACATACCTACTTCACTAGTACTCATGAAAATTGACGTATACCTGCCCATAATTTAACACTTTATCAACACTCTCTTTCTTATTCAGGACCTAAAACCTGGAATTCTATTTCTAATAATATCAGAGGTCTAACCACAATATACTCCTTTAAAAAACATTTAAAAAAACATATCCTTCTGAATTATTAATCTATGTCCATGTATCTACTGTAATAGTGTCTCCCCAGTTGAATAAATAATTATCTTATACTAATATTAGTGTATGATATTGTAACTTATCATTGTTTGCAATACTACTATTTTATAATTATCACAATATTAATCATTATTATTATTACAGTATCAATCAATTAAAATTGTAAACTAATATTATTGTATTAATGTTATCACTTCAATTATTATTTACACTACTATTATTTTATAATTATCCCAGTGTTAATTATTATTATTGTTACTATTATTATTATTATTGTCATATATATTTGTATTTTTCTTTTTGCACCATAAATTAAGTCCTGCACCTAAGTTTTCAGTACTGCCCAAAAAGCTTCAAGCTTTAAATGGGCTCCCTGCACTTCATATTTATTGTACATACATGTTTTGTATTAGCTAATAGGGATAATATAATGTTTCAAATGTTTTTTTTCAAATGTTTTAAGTAGTAGTTCTACTCCTCTCTCTATGAAAACATACTGTTATTCATTCTACTAAATTTAGATGCTCTTTAGTATCATTTGTTTTTCTTTGTCTATAATGAATCATCATCATCAATACCCCATTTCCCTTTCTCCAAGAGGGTAATCAAGTAATACAAGACCTAATTATGAGACAACATTTTGTTTAGGATATACAGCACAGCTTTAATAAGGTTAGGTCTGAACTTTGCCATGATCCAGGTTAGGTTATGTATTACAGTATATGGTCAATTGCTCACTATTGAATAAGACCATTTTTCAGCACCTAGCAATAGCCAGGTGGTAGTACAGTATACTACATTTGATACTGTACTGAAAAATGCCTAGTAATATAAGGTAACTTATGCAAGGCCTACTCGCATTCATTCATTCATCTCTCTCTACCAGGTATAATTTTAAGGGAAATACATCACAATCGTAATATGATTACATCAAAATCATAATATAATTACGTCAAAATACAATCACCACTTAAAACTAAAGGAAGAACGTAACTCTCTAAGGGGAACACAGAACAGGGTCACAAACCATTAGATTTAACACTCGAATCTTGTATTTTGTGTACTTCATACAATTTGGTACAAAACATATATATCTACATTATTTTTTTATGTGATATGCATTTAATAACATAAGAGTTTCCCAATGTTGCTAGTAATATATAAAACTGATGAAATTATTATCGACTTTGTGAGATGGAATTAATGAACAGTGCGCATCATTACCAAAAGACATCTCATAAAAAAACTACAGGAATATTTATTGAATGAGTCTCATTTGAAAATAATGTGTTAAATTAGTGATGTATACTAACTACATACATTTAACACTAATATAGATATTCTGTAAAACCCGTGAAATCTGAAATTGCAGAGGTGTTTTCGTGGCATTTAGCCGGCAATACTTTCAATGACGTCATTACTGGGCTCCGCGGGCTCTGATTGGCTGTAATTTCCCCTATGTTTATATTCAACCAGAAAGTGTAAATATGCGTCCCGGGGATATGATGACGTCAGCTGCTCCATTCTCGGTCCCTGTCCACCAATCTCAGTTAGTCATTATTTCCTTTGTTCATCGTACTGTTTATCCAGGATATATTATCTATATTGTTTTATAATTATAATGTTTTATAATTCATGCTATAGTAGAAGGGGTCTTGAAACCAATGTTAACTTCTTCACAAATTGATGCATTAATTAACAAGAGGGGTGTAAGGAAATGGTTTGATGAAGATATTACTTCAGATTTGACTCTGAGAAGTATGAGTCCCAAATGCTATGAGTATCTAAGGAAGAAAAAAGGAATGCCATTGCCTTGCAAATCAACATTAAATGAGAGAGAGCTAAGAACTTTGCTTGTGAGCCTGGCATTTTGCATTCAGTTTTGTCTCTAATGAAGTCAAAGTCTGAAACATTTGATGAACTTGAAAGGTTAACAGTTATGTCTGTAGATGAGATGACTGTAACAAGTGAGTGGAGTTATGATAAAGGCACAGATAGACTCTACGAACCTCATGGTAAAGTGCAGGTTGTCATGATAAGGGGTCTAGTGGGAAAATGGAAACAGCCTATATATTATGAATTTGATGAACCTAAAATAGAAAACATTTTGTTACATCTAATAGAAGAGGTGGAACATGCAGGTTTCCGTGTAGTGGCAGTTGTTCACGATTTAGGATCCAGTAATCTTAGCATGTGGAAAGCGTTTGGGATTGATCCTGTTAACACCAAGAAATATTCCTATAAAAACCTCTGTGCTGACCGTGAGGTGTTTGTTTTTGCAGATGTTCCGCACCTAATGAAGTTAATTAATAAGAAATAATTTAATTGATTCAGGTTATTACTTAGGTAATGTATCTGATTCCTGTATAAGAGAAATGATAGCAGCAAATAAGACAAAGTATGGCTTAGCTTATAAAGTAAGTGATATACACCTAAATGTGAGCAGTCAGTAAATGCAAAGGGTTAAGTATGCAATGCAATTACTGTCTAATTCATGTGCAAATGCACTCAGATATCTTGGGAACAGAGGCCTGTTGAAGACAGAGAACTGGGACGAAACTGCTGATTTTATAAGTCTCGTGGACGAATGGTTTGATTTACTGAATTCCTCCCATATGTTTGCGAGCAAAAAATCTCTAAATGCATTCTGAGTCAATATGGATGAACAGGTAAAAGTCTTACATAGGATGATTGAATTGATGGAAAATATGAGTTAAAAATCCGCAGTGTAAAGGTTTATACAAGTTCCAAAAGGGAGTTCTTCTTTCATCTCAGTCACTAATAGGGTTACACGAAATGCTAAACAAGTCATTCAACCTTCAATATATTCTAACAAGGAAACTTAATCAGGACTGCCTGGAGCATATGTTTGGATGTATTAGGCAAATGCATGGAACTTATGACCATCCCAATCCTTTAAGTTTTGCCTTAAAATATGCTGCTTGGAAAGGAGGTATCGCTTCATGCAGAGAAAAGTAATACTACTAATGATGAAAATATTGATTGCATGTCAAATGCTATGAAGCTGACAGCAAAAAGAACTTGTAGGAAACCATATAGTGATAGAGACTTGGCGGTGGAACTGTGTATAACTAGCCTCTGTTTTAATGACCTGGACACTGGTGATGAATTAGATAATAACGAGTTTGATGGACAGCTAGGAGAGAATTTAAAGTTATGTGAAAGACTAAGCAAATAAGCTGATCAAGTAGTTGAAGAAGAAGCTTTGAAGTACATTGGTGGCTATGTTGTAAAGAAATTATCTCAGAAATATCCTAATTTAGGTCATAAAGTTAGTGAGTGTAACTCTATGAACACCACCTGGACTGAAACAGTCAACAGAGGTCACCTATACCTTCCTACTGAAACATTTTTTTCCCACTTGAAATCTATGAGAGAGTTATTTAAATCTGTTCATGGAGACACTCTTATTGAGGGAAAAGACTGTGTAAAAACAATTGTATCAGAAATAAGGCGTGTAGAAAATGATGTGCCTGCCGATGTGGTATTCTTTTTTTTTTTTTAATTTATGTTTATTTCATGATAAGAAAGCTCAATAATGATATAAAGATAAATAAGAAAGGTAGAACTTGCAGAAGTGAGCAGAGAAAAATGATGAAGATGACTAAATAGATACTGTAGAAAGTATATATAGTACATAAGGAAATTATCTGTTTTATGTATGCTAAGGAAAAGGTTTGGTGGCATATATGTATAGCCTTCACTGTCTAATTATAATAATTAAAATGTTACTTTCCTAAGTGTATGACATTCCCACAGTTCAACCTTAACGGAAGTTGCGATAACATAACTCACATTCTCAATGCTCCATTTGCTACCTTGCAGAAACTGTACACCCTAGAAGCTGATTCACTCCTAAAGCATGCATACAAATTAACGCTGAAAGCCTTGTCACCCTCCAACCTTGAAAGACAAAAGGTAAATTTGGTTTTACAAATATTTAATTAATATATCATTGAGGCACTCACAACGCTTGGTAAAACAAAATCCTTACCCTTTGCTGACGATGTTGCAGAGTACATAAAAATCTTTTGCAAGTGGTGGGACATCATGAATGTAAAATCGCCATTTAAGGGTTGTCGTCTTGCAAAACCATTCGCCACTCCTCTGACTAATGCCAATAATGATGACAAGTACGTGTTTCTTAGCAGCTTCTGTGACTAGCAACAAAACAATCACTGATTGAGTCTTGCAATAGCTGCAAAACATGTTGATTCAGTTCTTGAATATTTTCAACAATTTTATATTTCTGTAAATAAATCATGTATGCACTTGTAGAGCATCTGAGACCCCGGCGTAGTGGTTAGAGCGCCGGCTTTCCAAGCCGAAGGTCCGAAGTTCGAAACCCGTAAACGCCATTGGTTTTCCGATATGGATCCCGGAGAAGAGATGACTCCGCTCCAAAACCATGTGGGTGCCATATAGCCTGAATGCAGCTGGTGCGCACCGAAAATCAACAATCACCATCATCATCATGAGCGCTACAGCTCAATATTTGTTTCATTGCAATAAATGAATTAGTATTCGAGCTATTTAGCAGAAAATACCAGAATTGGGCCGTTTTTGAGCCGAAAAAGAAGTTATAAAAAATTTGGAAGTCAGTTTTTTAACTATTTGATCAGTGAAGGACATTCCCACCAAGTTTCAGCTCAATCTGCCCACCCATTTGGCCGTGGGTTTGAATCTGCGCAAATAAAAAATACACTACGAATAAAATGCAATAGCAAAAGACTTATAAGGCTGCAATAAACGAAAATCAAATGCTCATTGTACTATAGGATAATGCTAAATGATATGAACGTGCGCAAAAATTCAGCATCGCTGCGCCACAAATGCAACAAAACAAAATTGACTTCAGCATTTACGTAAATTTAATATTTTTATACCCACCATATGCACCAATGGTATCTATTTTTGTCATTTTGAAATATACCTGAACTTGTTCTATTGCCATTGCATTGGGAATGTAGGAACAATGAAGGAAAAGTTACAATACAAATAATAGAGTGAAACTCAATCCAGTATGTCAAAACTGAAAATAAATATGGCAATAATGAATATCAATTTGACAAAACTGAAACTCAATAGGACAATACTGAGAATCAATATGACAATGGTGTTTGATACTGGAGCAGGCATCAAGACCTCAAGAAAATATTTTACAAAAATATTCTACCAATATGGTACAAATCAATCATAAAAATGCATAACATTTAATAATAGGTAAAATAAATCGTGAACGACAATATACTTACTGATATAAAGCATAAACAATTCAAATAATATCCGTGCTGGTAGCCTAAAATATTTTCATTAGCTCTTGATTCCTGCACCAGTATCAGACACTATTTTGCTTCTCAGTATTGTTATATTAACTACCGCTGGAAGACCTGCTCACCTATATGCACGTGAATTTATGCTCATTCAAGTTTATTCGTGAAAGCCGACCAGGCGACACGCGCGCCTATATGCACGTGAATTCACGCTGCCAACAGTTTTTAGTTAATAACGTTTCCTATAGACCGACCAGTAGTTGTATGAACCCCCCTAAACCTGAAGGGGATCAAGACTCGCCTACATGCAAATTTTGAGCACACAAAGTTGGACGGTGTAGGCGTGCATCGCGGACACACACACAGACAGAATTTCCGATTTATGTGTATATATATATAATATATAATATATATATATAATATACATAATATATATATATAAATAATATATATAAATAAATATAATATAAATATAATATATAATATATAATATGTATATATAAATATAATATATATATATAATATACATAATATATATAAATAAATATAATATAAATATAATATATATATATAAATATAATATATATATATATAAATATATATATATATATAAATATATATATATATATAAATATATATATATATAAATATATATATATATATATATATATATATATATATATATATATATATATATATATATATATATATATATATATATATATATATATATATATTTGCTACATATATTTTTTGTGAAAGTGAAGACTGTACAACATTAAAGGTGTTCACTATTGAAGTTGATAAAATGAATGTTCTGAGACTCTTGTCTCGAATTATAGGCATGTCTCGGAACTTTTAATCCTTAATTTTAAGAAACCTATTTTATTGAGACGCAATTCTATTCCCCGTGCACAAGGAATGTGCTTGTATTTTAAATCCTCATTTTCTGCCTTCCGCGTTTCTAAGTATGAATGTGGTTGCCATGAATTAATTTTGGTGAAGGTTGTTTGCCGTTACAATAACTACTACATATTTGCCTTATACCGCAATCCCCATTTGGATGATGGTATTTATGATTGTCTGCTCAGCGCAATGGCTGCAATTCAAAGCGTTGACTTTAAGGCCTCTTTTGTCTTTGTTGGAGACTTTAATGCCCACCACCGAGAATGGTTGGGCTCTGTTTCTTCAACTGATCAGCATGGTCTTGCCGCCTTGGATTTCGCCAATCTTTCCGGATGAGATCAGCTTGTTCATGAGCAATTGTTTGGACCTACATTTTACTGATGCCACTGTGGTGGTTGATGTTAGTGTTACTCCCCCGTTTGGTACTAGTGACCACTCTGGTCTCTCATTTGATATCCAAACTTCATTTACACTTCCAGATGATCACATAGCTGTTAAAGTCTATCTTAAATCTCGTACTAATTGGCAAGGGGTGGCTTCTGACTTCCTTAATATCAACTGGAGTAGAATTTATGGTTCCGACTATCCTGTTACGGAGCTGAATGGTGTCCTTTTATCCATAAGTGAGAGCAGAATCCCTTGCAAAATAAGTCGAAGCAGACGTAAGGACAAAGCGTGGTTTAACCCCTTAAATGCGGTATATGGAGGAATGTTATCATTCACTGTGCTGGTATCTAGCCAAATACTTACTATCTCAAAACTGTATAAAACTTATATCAATGTACTTGTCTCGTGTTTGTGCATCATGCATCGATTATATTTTGTATTTACATGCCTTGGTTTTGCCAAAATTGTTACACGTAATTGGAGAGGTTGACGACACTAGGAATTCTATTATACCTTCCTGATTATTGATCACCAGAGAAAATGAATGGGTAGAAGCATACACTAAAATAAACTGAATAATTCTATATGGCTAAAAATGTCGTGGATATCTACATGCTTCTATTCACAAAGTTACTATCTGGCGATTGTTTCACTTGTATTGCCTAAAAAATTATAACCTTAGTTATACAACTGCATGAATTTACTTCACAAAGAGTATTTCCACCACCTACACCCTCTTGTGTGTGTGTGTGTGGAAATTTACCGTTTGAAATGAGGTGAGTCAGGTCAAAAATAGGCTGTCTCTCTCTCTCTCTCTCTCTCTCTCTCTCTCTCTCTCTCTCTCTCTCTATATATATATATATATATATATATATATATATATATATATATATATATATATATATATATATATATATATATATATATATATATATATATATATATATATATACTTTGCCATATACAAATTTACGAAAAATACTATATACTCGGTGCACGGGATAGAGAAAGAGTACGAGCCGTCTCTTTGCTTCCTCTGCATATATATATATATATATATATATATATATATATATATATATATATATATATATATAACACGAAGTTAGATGAAGAACTAGGTTAGAAAGGAGACCATTACAGATGTGGGAGTGAAGAGGTATAAAGAAGAAACGCTGTATAGGTGGTGAAGGAGGTAGACCAATTATCAGCTTATGAACTTATGGATGTGGCGGATTCAGCCACACCTGTTATGAAGTATACATGCCTTCCTTATTTGTTATGTATATGTTCTGTGCAATACATGCACACCGGTGTAAATGCTGTTAGGCCCGTCAGGGTGTGCTTGATCTAACATGAAATAAGAGGGAGGGAGTGGGACCATGGGAAGGACATGTAGAGAGGGAGGAGGTGGTGGAGGGCTAACCGCGGCCTCACCCAAAACCACCAAGATGGCGAGATCTCGGTGGTGTTGCCTCACCCCCTACCCCTCCACCCAGGGTAATAAAATAATTATCATCTTATGTACTTACATATCAGGAAAAGAGATATGTACAGTGTGTGTGTGTGTGCAATATTGGTGATGGTTTGGGTCGTGATTTTAGTGGTAGCAATGGTGGTAGTAATTGTGGTTAGGTTACATACATAACCAGTATTTGTACATACTGGTTATCAATATACTTTCACACCCAAGCATTATATAAATATAAAAGCATTAGCCTACATAATACATTGTACATAGTACATTGATACCCAGTATGTATAAATGGTTTAGCAATTGTGTATGTAGCCTAATAGCCTAGTAAAAAAAATATATGCGGGAAGGACATGTTTGATCAAGCACACTCCGACACCATATTCACTCCTACTGCCACAACTTACTAAGCACGAGTGCAGTATTACCTATATACCTATGGTATATTATATATCATCATTGAAAATAATAAGAGAAAGAGAGAGAGAGTTATTACAGTGCGGAAGGCTAGGGGAGAGGAAGAGGTAAAGGAAAGGGAGGGGGAGACAATTATCAGATTAGGTTCTTATGGGTGTGGCGAACACACACACACACACACACACACTGGAGAGGGAGTGGCTCAATAACCGCAGATGAATGAGAGGTAATAATGTAGTGTAACCTGTTATATGAAGCCCGAAGGCTGAGCAAAAAATTTACTCATCTTCACTCTTTACATCTTGCAAGTCATATAATTAAAAAAATAAATATGACTATATATTAGATTTGAATAGAGTACGTAACAATAACAGCTAGAGTCATTTGTACTGCCGACTTCAAGCTATTGGTTGATATGAGTATGGTATATTTTATAAATCTTGAAAGGGAAAGTGTTTGTTATTCATTAATTTTCATGGAAAATAATTTCTTAATATTATCTTTGATAGAGATTGAACCTTTTTATTATATATATATATATATATATATATATATATATATATATATATATATATATATATATATATATATATATATATATCAACCTCGGGGATTGGTTGGGTTATTTTTTTTTTTTTTTATTTGTCTTTTACTTCATTTTTATCATTATTCTGTTGTGAATATTTGCTTACACAGGGTTGGTCTTGGGGTGGAGAAATAAATACAAATTTCCCCTTTTTTATTATATAGTAACCCCCCAACCCCACCCTTTTCCGACCAGCATTCAATTTTCGCATAATAAGTATAGTTTTCTTTTGACTTCGCTCCTCCTCTCTGTACCACCTGTCCATTCTGTAAACTAAGAAAAACTTTCATCATAACTCTTCTCAATAATGATATATAATATACCATATGATGAAAAATAATCACTAGACGAAAGCATGCATCCTTACCCTCTTGTCCCACGAGTAATACTGAAATTATCGGTGTAAATGCTGTTAGGCCGGTCAGGGTGTGCTTGATCTAACATGAAATAAGAGGGAGGGGGTGGGACCATGGGAAGGACATGTAGAGAGGGAGGAGGTGGTGGAGGGCTAACCGCGGCCTCACCCCCTACCCCTCCACCCAGGGTAATAAAATTTACTGGACATTTTACATTTCCTCATTTGAGGCTTGGATGCAGGGCAGTTATGACGCACTGTACACTACCCCAAGATTTAGAGGCAGCTGGGTATCTCTTGAGAGATAGGGAGAGTGAGAAGAGCAATAAACAGTCTGGTGCTAATTACAGTCCTTCTCTCTCCCAGAAAAATAATGCTCACTGACAAGATCTAGGTAGTGGCAATTTCAGCACTGAGTTTGAAATGGAAATGAAAGATTCAGCAGTGAAAGGGTTAACCCTTTCGCTGTTATGCGCATCTCTAGACGATCACCTTACAATCCTGCTATGCAAGTCTAAAGACTCCTCCAGCTCGACAGCCTGCTAGCATACGCATCTTGAGACGACCAGAATAGTTGACCTTGACTCACTTCACACGGTCAGATAATAAACCCACTTTGCCGCCTCTCCCTTCCTCTCTCCTCCTCCCTTCCTTTTACTTTCCCTTCTTCCTCCTCCTCCTACTTTATCTTCGTTTCCTTCCTCGAATCCTTTTATATAAGACTGAGTGTACATTTTCCATAATTATATATAATATAATATTGAGAAAGTTTTATAAATGAAAAAGAGTGTCCAGTAAAGGAGTAAATACAAATTTACTTACACATGATCCCCAACAGCATAAAGCCCTATTCCTACCCCTCCCTTTCTTCGTGAGCGATAATTCCGATGCATTTCCCTTGATGTACATGTTATTTGGAGAGAGAGAGAGAGAGAGAGAGAGAGAGAGAGAGAGAGTTATTACAGTACGGAAGGCTAGGGGAGAGGAAGAGGTAAAGGAAAGGGAGGGGGAGACAATTATCAGATTAGGTTCTTATGGGTGTGGCGAACACACACACACACACACACACACACTGGAGAGGGAGTGGCTCAATAACCGCAGATGAATGAGAGGTAATAATGTAGTGTAACCTGTTATATGAAGCCCGAAGGCTGAGCAAAAAATTTACTCATCTTCACTCTTTACATCTTGCAAGTCATATAATTAAAAAAATAAATATGACTATATATTAGATTTGAATAGAGTACGTAACAATAACAGCTAGAGTCATTTGTACTGCCGACTTCAAGCTATTGGTTGATATGAGTATGGTATATTTTATAAATCTTGAAAGGGAAAGTGTTTGTTATTCATTAATTTTCATGGAAAATAATTTCTCAATATTATCTTTGATAGAGATACTGCCATGGATAACAAACACTTTCCCTTTCTGGATTTATAAAATATACCATACTCAATGATATCAACCAATAGCTTGAAGTCAGCAGTACAAATGACTCTAGCTGTTATTGTTACGTACTCTATTCAAATCTAGTCATATTTATTATTTTAATTATATGACAAAAAGAGAAAAGATGAGTCAATTTTTTGTTCAGCCTATTACAAAGTAACCCTCCAATAAAATAAATAATGCATAGGAAAACCCATCCTCTGTGGAAGCTAGCCATGTTTATGTACGACCAGAAAGTACAGCCTCCCTCATTGTCCTCACTCTCCCCAGGGGGAATAGGATTACTAGGGGCACGGGGTGAAGGGGGCTCGTCAGAGAGAGAGAGGGTGGGGAAGAGTTACTATATTTTTACACACACACACACAAACAGAGGTCTGATATTCAATAGTGAAAAGGTACACACTTTATATATATTTTTATTGATATTTAGAAATTATAATACATATAATATATATTGAATATTTTAGGTAAACAAACAATTGCATGAAGTTTCTCTCTCTCTCTCAGTAAGTCACCGTAGAGCGCTGGTGGATCAGAAATTCTTCAATGTGTGGTAATCCCTGAAGCAACCTACTATACATAGTCCAATGTTGCACTCATTGCATATGATGACTACTCGAGTGCGTTTCTTTTGACGTCGGGTTGTGTGCTTGCATACATAGCAGTCTCTTGGTTTCTTCTTTCCATTCGCCATCTCAGTATGTACTGGATAATGGCGACTATATGCGTCTATTATACGATCTGGCATGGGGTTAGGGCGTCGACCTTTGATGTTGGTAGTAGGTTCTCCAAAGTCCTCCAAAAGCTGGTAAGCAACATTGTACACAAACTCGCGTAGCTTTGGCTTCTTAGAGGGGTCAATATTCTTTTTGACAAGCCAGAGATTGTAAGCATTGAGCATTGTGATATCTATCAAGTGGAAGAAGAACTTGTGGTACCACTTGACAGACTTTCTCAAACACTCAACGCCACTTATCTGACTGTCAGACTTGTCTACAAGGCGCATATTTTTAGTATAATCTACCACAACATCAGGCTTCATGATGGATTTTTTTGTTCTGTGGTGAATCTTTCCGGTTGGAACTAGTTCACCCTTGTGAATGGTGGAAAGGAGGTGGACTGGCCGCCTATCGTTCCACTTGTATGCGCCAATCTTGCCAGACTTTTCACTTTGGATGAACAGTTCCGTCTTGCGTCGCTTCCTACTTCTCTCGTGGTGGGGGCGAGCTTCCTCTTCAGAATCTGGTGTATCACTAGAACTAGGGTTTTCAACTCGAGTTTTATTTCCATTGAATTTCGGCATGAATTTCCTATTCGCCCGTACAGTTCCACATGATCCCGTTTTGTTGTCATGCAGGAATTGGCACAGAGCAGGGCTTGTATACCAGTTGTCGGTGTACAATATATGACCCCTGCCCAGGTAGTCTGCCATCATTTTCTTGACGATAGCACCAGACATACCTATAGGGTCTTTCTTGTGCACCACTGGTATATCTATATTTGTGCCGGTGTAAACAATCATGTCAAGCACAAATCCTGTATCACAGTCACATAAAACAAATAGTTTCAAGCCGAAGCGATGTCTTTTAGAGGGTATATATTGTTTGAAAACTAGCCGACCTTTGTATAGCATAAGTGACTCATCTATGACCAGCTTTTGAAATGGATAGAAATATTTCTTGAACCTTGAAAGGATCATCGAAAATATACCTCTCACTTTCCAGATACGGTCTTCTTTGTTAGGATTTTCATTGTCTGAGAAGTGAAGAAAACTCAACAATAATAAAAATCTATCACGAGGCATATACTTGCTAAACAAAGGTGTGCTGATGAGGGCATCGTTGCGCCAGTAATGCTGGAGAACGTGTTTTTTGCAAAGAGGCATAATCAACATCAATGCCAGAAACACAAACAGCTCCCTGACAGTTGTAGCTTCCCAATTTCGTATTCTCGAAAAAGGGGAAATGAAATCCATATGCTGAGACACCCAACTATTGTATCTGTTCGTTTTCTCAGCTATATAGGACATCACTTCCTCATCGATGAAGGCACGAAAGAAGGCACTCTCTCTTGCCTCGTCGTTGCAAGGCCAGTCCCTTGTTGTACCACTCCTGTTTGGCCGAAAATCGTGCTGGTCTGGTACAAAGTCTGATCCCTCTGACCAGTCAAAAGAAAACACTTCACGCAGATTTACAGGTGTTCCGTCGTTCTCATTTCCTTCGTCCTCGTCACTGCTAGAACTAAGTGCATCGTCACTGCCAATGACGTCAGATTCACTCCCACTAGAATCACTCCCACCATCCTCCATAAACAAAAGCGGTATAATTTTTGATGGTGTTAGGTTACGCTGACGTGGATGTGATCGTGGTGTGGATGAATGACGAGAAGTACTCGGACCTGGAACAATCAGAGTAGGCACAGATTCAGTGGTGGTGATGGATGATGAAAGAATGGTAGTTGAGTGGCCTCTTTTTTTCCCATTCGTATGTCTTGGTGTTACTGGGGAGTCAAGCTGGGCATCCCTTTCTTCATACGCCAGCTGTCCTTGTGTGCTTGTGGATTGCTTAGGGAGAGTAATGGTGGTAGAGGAGGAGGAGGGGTGAAGCTGCTGATAAAATCTCGAGGATAGGGAACGTGCAACAGGTGTACGCATTTTCTGTGGATCTCCCTTTATTTTCTTTCTTACTGTAGGGATGACCTCATCTTCTGTCTCACTACTGCTGGAGTAAGCAAGGGAGGGCCTCTGAAGTGACTTTGGCATCCGTCTTCTGCTAATTATTCTCCCTGTGAGTGGCTGGCTAGAGTCCAATAGATCACTACTTCCTCCTTCCATGGTGTCTGTGGGGTGACTGACTAAGACACTAAGTTGATGAAAATTTGACATATGGAAGGGGTTGACGGATATCGCCATGACCTTAATTAACTCAACTGGGTCAGCAGGTAGCTGGCTGTATTTTGGCTTGCCGCACTACCTCACTAAGGCCTGAATTGTGGCTGATCGCACCCAATGGGTTAAGGACCTTGACTCCTTTGGGGGTTGCGACCCATTGGGCTTTGTACCCATTTTTTACAAAAACATTGCCCTGTGTGAACTCATAAATTGGCAAAACAAAAATTAAATTCTCATAAGCCGAGAAACTTTTCCTGAATGTTGGCGTGTTGCAAATATCACCCCCATCCCCAAGGGGTCTTCACCATCCATTCACCCTAATGATTACAAGCCTATCTCCATTACCCCAAATTTTATCTAAGATCTTTTAGCGTTTGCTGGCCAAGTGACTAACACGATTTTTAGACATTAATAAACTGTTGCCACAGAAGCAATTTGGTTTTAGGAAAGGAGTAGGTATTTCAGATGCCCTTCTTTTTATTACTCATAACTTGCAGGCATCTCTTGATGTTGGACATGAATCTCGACTGGTCAGCCTTGACTTTAGCTCTGCTTTTGACCTTGTCAACCATAAAGCACTTTTGTTTAAGGCTAGATCTCTAGGAATTGGGGGCTGCTTCTTTAATATAATAGCAGAGTTGCTATCTAATAGGAGACAACGAGTTTCTGTTGATGGTTGTTTTAGCTCTTTTAACCTTGTTAAATCTGGTGTTCCTCATGGTAGTGTCCTGGGACCACTTTTTTTTATTATTTATACTTCGGACATGTGGTCTGATATTAAGTCTATTATTGGTATAGTGAAACCAGCACAGCTGGATTGCTATAGAATACGCCCCTTCTCAAGCCCAGGCCCCGTATAGGCATAATCTGGGTTGGAAGGGTCTATTCCGTGACGATCATCAGAAGTAAATAAAAATTCAAATCTGGCGCTGTACTGATAGTGGAGCCACCTGGTGGTGGCGTGGTGAGGTATTAGCCCCGCTCTGCGCTCTCAGGCAATCGGTCACTCTGTCGCGGAACACGTCCCAGTCAACATCTTCGCTCTTCGCTGCTACGCTATGGTATTGTGTCACGTGTTCCTGCTATTGTTTCTTTTGTGTTCTAGTGGCTGGCCTGCTTTGCAGATGTATAGTGTGTGTGTGTATTCTAGGAGTGTTTAGGTGTGTTTTGGGGGGGTTTTCTTCTCTAGGACTGAGTTTTCGCTTCCCTAGGCGAAGGGGGCTTTTGGGCCTCCTTTTTCGGAGTTTTTCTCCTTCATTTCCCCCTTTCACCTTTCCTCCTGCCACTAGTACATTCATCGTGTGTGTTTTATCGGGGTTTCTGGGGTTTTTAGCGAGGTTAGCGTCACCACGTGGGGCCTTCGCCTCCCCACGTGGTGTGCGTGTCGGGTCTTTGCAGCCCTTCCTCTTGCCTTCCCCGATTATTGTGTGTACCCTCTCGGTAGGGGGGAGTGAGAATTGTGCCCTGGTTCTCTCTTCCTCTCCCGTGCGGGTTTTTTTAGTGATTTTTGGTGTTTTTCCAGTGTTTTTAGCCTGGGTTGTTACAACTCAGGCTACCGGGCCCCCTCGTTCCCCCTCCTTCGGGATCCTTCTGTCCGGGGGGGTTTCATTTACCCGCTCCATGTGGCGGGCTGTTTTCTGGTTTTACGGGGTTTTTCGCTGGCGGGTGTGCGTGAGATTGGGGGGTCGTGTCCTGGCCCCCGGGTTCAGCGGGTGTTTCCCGCGCTACTTCTCCTTGTTTGGGGGTTTTCCCGTGTCTTCTGTGTTCCAGTGTCTGCACGTGCTAACCCATGTTTGTGTATTCTTTTCTTCCTCAGCCTACTCGTGCCTTATGTGCTGCTTCGGGGTGTACTGTGCGGGTCTCTCCTGACGGACACCTGCACTGTTCGCCTCACGCACCCTGCTTCACTCCCTTGGGTTACGACCCTTTGGCGTGTGGTGTGTGCCGCCCCTGGGCTGAGTTGTGTCGGGTTACCTCCCCTTCTGCCCGCTCCAAACTCCCCGCCCTTGCTTCTCTTCGTATGGCGTGGACGAGGGCTAGGAGAATGGCCCATAAACGAGACGGTTCTTCTTTGGCGTGGGTGGACCCGAGTTTGGGAACGGATCTGGGTTTGTTCAGGACCCGTTACCCTTCTTCCTGTCTCTCGGAGTCTCAGGGGCTAGAACCTCCTGAGGCCCGAGAGATTGAGCCTCCTTCCCTAGACGGTACTACGACTCCTTCTAGGGGCTTCTCCCGCTGGGAAACGAGCGAGTCTGTCGCGCTGGTTCCCCCGACTACCTCACCGGTACAAGGGCCCAGCAGGGAACCTCCAGCTTCGCCTCCTTCTAGAGCCGGCTCCTCAGGTCTCTCTAGGGGACGCAAGCGTTCAGCTAAAAGGTCCCGCCACTCCAGGAAGTCCCGGGCTCGTCGCCGTTCTCCTTCCTCCTCATCTTCGTCGTCTTCTTCTTCCTCTTCTTCTTCGTCGGGTAGCTCTCCTTCGCCCGCCCGCAAATCCCGAAAGGGTAAGCGGGGGGGGGGACAGCCCCTTGTCGAGGAAGATAGTGAAGATCTTCCACACCCTTATTCCTCACGCTTTTCCTGGGGTTTCCACCGCGCAGCCTCCGGCTGTCGCTCCGGAACCCACTCCTTCGCCCACCCTTCCCCCTCCTCCTGCTTCTGCTCCCGTCGAGGGCGCGAGTCCTCCCGGGGATATGGGAGTCATTATCGTTCCTCCTGTTTCCCCGGGACTCGAGTCTCCGTCGGGGGACGTAGCTGAGGAGTTGGTTACCTCCGCACCTCCATCCCCGTCACCCCCTCCTGCGGGCGACGGATGCCTTCCCTACTCTTGGGCTCTTCTCCCTCCTTCCTGGACCCACTCTTCGGAGGAGGGCAGACTAGTGGCTTGGTCTCCGGACACGGCTCAACCAGACGTGTGGACCCGGAGGGATGACGTCCTGGTGAAGTGGGGGGCGGATGAGAAGGGCGACGCTATTCCCTTCTACAAGGTCTGTCCCATCTCAACGCCCGTACCCACTTCATCGAGAGTGTCCTCTGCGGCTACCCTGGACGCGATGGGTTTTCTGGTGGAGTACAGCCAGTTACACTTGTCCGAGGCTTGGAGGATTGACCGCTCCCACGGGAACACGGCAGTCCTCCTTTCCCCGGACGCGTACTTCCCGGGGGATAAGGGCGAAGGGGACCTGGACATCCCAGCCATTATCCTTAAGTCCTCTGACCACCAGAGGCACAGCGCGCCCAGGAAGCCCCCTCCTCCCTCATTCCCGTGCCCCCCCGGGTTTGAGGGAATGCCTGTGGATGACGGAGAAGGAGCATCCGGTCCTCTATCAACTGAAGGAGCCCGATGGCAAGTTGCGGCAGGCGGAGTCTGCTGCCCGCTTGGAGTTGGCCCACACCATCTCCACGGGGGCAGCCGCTGCGCTCATCCGAGACTGCCTCAACGCCCTCACCAACACCTACCACGAGATGTCGGGTATACAGCTAGCGTGAGTACCTTACTTCATGTGTCATGTTACTTAGGGGATACGGGGTAGAGGGTCTCTCTGTTACTCCCAGGTACTTATTCCCGGGTTTGCTCGGTTTTTTCCTTGTTTACCCCTTACAGTGACACCCTTTCTTCCATGGCCACCGTGATGGAGGGCGTGGCGGCGATGGCGACCCACAACATGCGGGAGAAGGCGAAGGTTTTCGCTGAGGCGAGACTGGCAGCCCGCCAGGCGGCTGCTAAATCTGCGCCGGAGATGGCACAGAGGGGAGTGGTGCGAGATGCCCCCCTTTCCCCTGCCCTCTTTGATCAACCGGCGACAGACGCAATCTTCTCCTCGCTCCCAGCGATAATCAACTTACCAAAACCCTCTACCTCCAAGTAAGTACCTCTCGTTGTTCTACTTACCTGAGTTATTTTCATGGGAGGTGAAATTGAAGGAATATTCAGTTCTCCTTTGGTTCCTAATCAATCTGTTTGTCCGTAGGCCACGTGCCCCACAGCCATCCAGACCAGCCTACCAGCCCCGAAGGCCCTCCCAGCCTTCCAGACTGCCGAGGCCCTCATACCCCACTCCCCCGAAGGCTCACAACAGGCCCTCCCAGAGGGGCCAGCAGCCTTTTCGAGGGAGAGGACAGGGCTCCAAGCCCTACAGCAAACCCAAGTCCTCCTTCAGCCACCCCTCCCAGAAGGACCGCTCCACTTGAGGGTCCCACTCTGGGCTGCCTCACAGGGTGGTCAGCAGCCTGGCCCTCCCACGGCTGGGCAGCAAGGATAATTCGCCAGGGCCTGTCATGGCCCTGGATAACTATTCCGGTGAGTAACTGTTAACTCTCCTAATCTGACATTTCTGACATATGACTAATGCCTAATCCCGTCCTTGGGTTCCCGTTAGGTCAAAATCAGAGTTTCCCTTGCGGTCAAAATCTCTGCCTCTCCCGTCATTTACCCTCCAACCATCCCCGGGTCCCTCGGGCCCCGGGGGCTAGGATTAACTGTACTCTCACTGACACCTGTCTTTTCCCGTTACAGCCACTACGTCTACCTCCTGCCTCAACCAAAGTGTCACTTTCGGTCGTCCCGCATGTGTTAGAAATGCGGGAAAAAGGGGTAGTGGAGCAGGCGACGGGAAGGGTCTTTCTTTCTCGTTTATTCACGGTCCCCAAAAAGGACCAGGGAAAAACGAGATTGGCGATGGACCTGAGCAAACTAAACAAATTTGTGAAAACCTTACGTTTCAGGATGGTTTCGGTTGCTCAGGTCCGCACAGTTCTAAGGAAGGGAGACTGGTTAGCATCCCTAGATCTCAAGGATGCGTACTGGCACGTCCCGATCCACCCCAGGTTTCGCCGTTTTCTGGCCTTCCAGGTGGGGACCGAGACGTTCCAGTTTACCAGGCTCCCTTTCGGTCTTTCTTTAGCTCCTCGAGTCTTCACAAAGCTCGTGAGGGTGGTGGCATCCCGTCTGGCAGAGGCGGGTGTCCCCACCCTCATGTACCTGGACGATTGGTTGCTTCACGCCCCTTCCAAGGAGCAGGTAGCAAACAACGTCCTGATAGCGAGGGGAGTGCTAGAGGAAATGGGGTTCCTGTTGAACATCCCCAAGTCCTCTCTCACTCCCACTCGCAAACTGTGTTGGCTAGGAATAGAGTGGGACTCTCTTTCGGCCACCCTCTCTCTCGCTCCAGACAACGCCCGCCGGACCCTCCGCCACATCCGCCAGGCGCATTTTTCCCGTACTTTCTCTCGCCGCCAGTGGGAATCATTGCTCGGGTCCCTAAATTTCGCGGCCCCTGCAATGCCCCTGGGACGACTGAAACACAGGAGGCTGACGCGGGAGGTAAACCTCCACCTTTCCCCCGCACACAGGAACCTTCCCAGGCAAGTGTCCCCCTCTCTCCACCGCCTCCTTCGCCCCTGGCTACGTCCTGGTGCCCTGCGTCAGCGGGTCCCCTGGGTGTTCCCTCCCCCGGGGATCACGGTGGCGACAGACGCATCAGACGTAGGCTGGGGGTACCAGTCTTGCCTGGGACATCAGCGTTGCGGGGAATGGAAGGAAGGGGAGAGGCTACTACACATCAACGCCCGGGAGTTGATGGTAGCGAAGGAATGGCTCAACAGACACCCACAGTTTGCCAGGATAGGCATCCGCTTCGCTATGGACAATGTTGCGGCCGTGCAGTGCCTGCAGAAACAGGGCACCGCACGGTCGGAAATTCTCCTGTCCCTGTCAGAACAGATTTTTGCAATAGCGGCCAAGAGGTGCATTCACCTCTCGGCCCGCTACGTGCCAGGGCGGGAGAACGATTGGGCGGACGCCCTATCCAGGTTCAAGGGAACGTCAGTCGAGTGGAAACTGCGTCCCCTTGTGTTCGAGTCTCTCTGCCTTCGCTACGGGACACCGGAGGTAGACTTATTCGCCTCCCCATCCACGGCCCTACTTCCTCTGTTCCTGACATTCTCATCCAGAACAGAGGCGGGAGGCCCGGACGCCTTCACAGAGGACTGGAACAGGTGGGGGCATCTCTACCTCTTCCCACCCCCAGCTACGTCAGTCCTCCTAAAGGCAATCCTCAAGCTGCGCACATTCAGGGGGAGGGTACTCCTCATAGCCCCCCTCTGGCCAGCGCAGCCGTGGTTCGGAGAATTGTCCCGGTGGTGCCCTCATCCCCTTCAGTTGGGATCGGCGTGCCTCTCCAGCACCCTGTCTGCACCACTCCAAGCGTCACTGAAACTACACGCTTGGAGTTTCTACGGGGAGTCCTCAGCAAAAGGTTCACTAAGGAGACAGTGGGCAAGATGTTAAGGGCTCATCGTCAGTCATCGGTGCGACAGTACGAATTGTGCTGGAAAAGATTCCAGGACTTCTTGCGAAGACACCCCTCCATGGTCATCTCGGAGGACACGGTCCTGGAATTCCTCAAGTGGCTCGCCGATTCCACCAACAGGGCCCCGGCGACGGTGCTTGCGCATCACGCAGCCCTGTCTGATCCCCTCCTCCTGGGTTTTAACATTAAGGTTTCGGAGAGGCCTCTCTCTCTCCTGAGGATGGGGATTCGGGCGGGGACCGCACCTCACCGGGCCCAGACACCCTCCTGGTCCCTTCACCGCGTCCTTTCCTACCTGACCTTCGAGGGGGTCCCTCTGGAGGTTTGTCACCTCCTCCAGAAAGCTCTCTTCCTGCTCGCCTTAGTTACAGGGTACAGGGCTTCTCAGTTGGCAGCCCTGACCCGTCACACAGCCTTTTCTTCCGTAAGCCCTAACCTTACTTCCTTAACTATCTCCCCCTCTCCTGCGTTTCTAGCTAAGAACGAGCAGGCTGACGACAGGATTGGCCCTCTCGCAGTACCCTCGTTCCTGAGGGATGGAAGTTTCCACCCCCTCTGCCCAGTCCACGCCTTTTCAGCATATGTGGAGGCGACGAGAGGGGCTTCTCCGGACCACCTCTTCTACAGCTCTAGGTCCGGTAACCCTCTCTTCCCTAGGTCAATCGCTCGCCTTCTCTGCCGAGTGATAGAGAACGGGGATCCCGGACACGCCCCGAGGGCTCACAGCGTTAGGGGCGTGGCCGCCTCCCTCAGGACTCACTCGGTGGAGAGGGTTAGGGATTTGGGGGGTTGGACTTCCACTTCCTCCTTCAGGACGAGGTATCTGTTCCACTCGCTCTCCCCTACCCCCTGTGTGGCTATGGGTACTCCACCCTCCATTCCCCAGGGTCCCCGCGGGAGACATATGGGGGGGAGGGGCCGCCCGAAGAGAAAAGGTCGGGCGACTTAAGTCCCGTCACTATCATCCCATACTTCATCCCCATCTTGTACAGCTTCATGCTCATCCCCATGTCTATCATACGTGTACATATGGTGCGGACAAATATAAATTACATTGTTACGGAATTCTTGTGTATTCATTCTCCAAACAATTACTTTACTATGATGAGTGACAGGATATTTTATCAAACACAGGATGACTGCATCCTGGTGTCCTCCTTCATCCCCTCGGGATTGCATTACCTGAGCCGGGGCCATAGCCCTAGCTCAGAGGACTTGAATAAAGGGGGGGGGGGTTGGTGGGGGGGTGCGTGGTCACCCCTCCCCTCCTCTCCTAGGCCCGACCCCTCGAGTCTGCCTATAAAGACTTTTATGAGTAACAATTCTGGTCTATAACAGAATGGTCTACGGGTAATATGGGATAAGCTACGACACTCCCACCACGGCTACTCACCTAGCCAGTGTTGGGAGTTGCTTTAGCTTCAACCTCACCCTGCTCGGTTACCTTTCCGGCTCTCCGCTCTCAACCACTCTTAACTAACACGTGATTGCCTCCACCTCACCTCCCACCTACCGCATCGCATGCATAGCAATCCAGCTGTGCTGGTTTCACTATACCAATAATAGTGCATTTGTCGCAGCTTCTAGCCGCTTAAATTGAATTTATTGGTTGTGAAACCAGCACAGCTTTGACTGACCCACCCACCTCCCGATGTGGCAGGCATTCACTTCTTCCTTTCTCATTGGAGTGACCGATTGCCTGAGAGCGCAGAGCGGGGCTAATACCTCACCACGCCACCACCAGGTGGCTCCACTATCAGTACAGCGCCTGATTTGAATTTTTATTTACTTCTGATGATCGTCACGGAATAGACCCTTCCAACCCAGATTATGCCTATACGGGGCCTGGGCTTGAGAAGGGGCGTATTCTATAGCAATCCAGCTGTGCTGGTTTCACAACCAATAAATACAATTTAAGCGGCTAGAAGCCGCGACAAATGCACTAATATGGTCGCTTATGCCGACGATACAACTTTGTTTGCACATATTATTTCTCCACAAGATAGGTAGCGTGTCGCTGAATTGCTTACCCTGGATGTATTAAAGATATAGTCCTGGTGTGACTTATGGGGGATGAGGATCAATCCCTCCAAATCTCATAGACTTATCGTCAGTCGGTCGAGGACTCCCCTTCCACCTCATCTGGATCTTATTGTGAATGGGGATGTGATAAAAAATTGTTCATCTTTAAAGTTGTTGGGTGTCACTTTTGACTCCAACCTGACGTTTGAGGAACACTTGCGTTCTGTTGCTTCCTCAATCTCACAAAGGGTTGGTCTGCTTCGCTTCGCAAATGTCGTCGTTTATATTCTGCTGATGATGATGTTAGAAATTCCTTTTATTCTTTTCTGTTACCTCATTTTGAGTATTGTCATTCTGTGTGGCTTTCTGCCTCCGAAAAACACCTCAAGCTTCTAGACAGGCTTTTAGTCAGATTCGGTTTTTCCTGCTGGCCTTGCGATTGAATGTTAGACATCGTCGAATGGTGGGCGCTCTTACTCATCTCTATAAAAAAAATTTACAACGCTGATCATCCTTTGCACTGCCTATTGCCAGATCCATTGATTAGATCACGCATTACACGATACTCTAGTGAGCTTAATGGCCGTTCATTTGCTGCCAGGCGATTTAATACGTCTCAGTACTCTCGAACTTTTTTCATCACCTCTGTTGGGTGGTGGAATTCTCTGCCTGATGATATTGTACATACATTCGCCTAATTGCGAGATATTCAAAAGACGTGTCAACTCTTTTCTTCTACGTTCGTCGTATCTATACAGTTTCTTCTGTTTCACATCGGTGATGTGCCGCTCGCTGGGCCCTGTGTGATTCTTAGGTTGGACTCAAATCTTAACCTTCCAATGGGTCACCTTAATAATAATAATAATAATAATAATAATACAATGGCATATTGTTATAATGTACTACTGATATATAATTATTTTGTATATGTATGTATATACAGTACCTTTCTCTCTCTCTCTCTCTCTCTCTCTCTCTCACCGAAGGGACGCCAAAATCAGTGAGAGAGAGAGAGGGGGGGGGGGGGAAGGATCGAGTCTTGTTAGGTTTGCGTCATGAAATTTGTTTATTTTATTTTATTTATTTTATTTTATTTAGATGATGATGAAGATGGGTATGGAGTTGATGGGAATGATCGAGTTGATGTAATGGTAGGGTCACAAATGGGAGGTGGGTTTGAAGGTGGGGTAACTTGCTGCCATGGGGCTCCTTGTTCCGGGAAAAACTAATATTTCCACCTCTTTGGTAATAAAACGGCCTAGAAGGCCATTCTCTTCCCTCTCCCTGTTCAATCCCATGGCAAACCTAACCATCTTCTGAATGGTGGCCCCGTCCATATTCCTAAAAAGAAAATAAATAAATTATATGTACATGGATAGTAATACATAATGGACATTTATACTTCATAGCATAATGAGAGGGACGTCCTTACCCTGCAGTGTCTCGATACATTCTGAATGAGTGGACGGTCCACTGGTTGGAGTTGACAAGCAGCAAACTTTCGTCCTTTTTCACTAATGCATCATTTTTTTTCTTTATGCTAGGCTACATACTTTTACCTTTCCATGATCCTATATCTAACTTTCCTTCACCATTATTACTTTGATATAATATTTCTGCAATAGTTGGAATAATGAGGAGGTTGAAAATAACAACGTGTATGTGTTACTGGCTATAATTTGACGGAAAGGAGCGAAAACAATGAGGATAGGTAGATGTAAGTCCTCCACCACCTCCTCCCTCTCTCCCTGTCCTACCCACCCCTCCCTCTATCCCTGTCTATCCCACCCCCTCCCTATCACCCCCCCCCCCACAGGCTAAGAGACTTCAGTTCTTTGTAGATTTGGCGGTAATTTATTTCATAATTATGGGCAACATAAAATTGAAAAATAATATCAGCATTAATTGCTTAGCATGAGTCGTGAAAGAACTTCACTTCATGACAGTTCCATAAATGGTAGCGCGCGTGTTTACAGTGTTCAGTAATGATACGTATAACAGCAGAGTAATATTGACACTGCGGGTGAAATATGCAACAGAAAGTTTTACCTCTATTGCACGTTTTACCCAAAATAAACCAATCATAAACATATATATGTGTGTGTGTGTGTAAACAAATCAAGATGTGATGTCTCTAACGAGTGTGTAAGTAAGTAAGTAAGTAAGTAAGTAAAGTTTTATTGCTAAAATTATAATACAATGATGCAATATACAATTTTTGTTGGTAATAGCTAGGGTCCGTCGAGCCAAAGCTCCATGACGGACATTGAGATTCTTATATATTTAAAGGAATGGAAGCTACATTAGACATAGCAAGCTTATCTACAATTACATAGTTTAACACAAAATATGAGTGGACCTAAACTGAAGACAAATTCTTATAAGGTAATATAATTGAACTAGGAAAAAGATGACAAATTTTGTTGATAGAGTACATAGTTTCTTATTTCTTTTTTGTACCTATTACAATTGGTAGTCTAAAGAAGAAGTTTCTTATCAATTGGCATTTTATTGAAAAGTTTAGGACCAAAAGAGATTACGCTGTTTATAAATAATGTTGTTCTAAAGACTGGACAAATTAGATTGATGTTATTACTTCTAGTGTTTGTACTATTTTGAATTACCTTGAATATTGAACTTCTTCCCTGACTTTTATAAATAAGCAGTAATATAAAATATTGGTGTATAAAGGTAACTTTTAGAATTTTCCAATCAGAATAGACATTGGCAGTAGAATCAAACTTTTTGAGAAAAAATATGCATCGCATTATTTTGTTTTGCAAAATTATTAATCTATTTAAGAAAGTGGGCCACGTACTTGCCTATACGGATACACAGTAAGTGAGGTGAGGGTAACATAGGGTGTAGTATATGCTGATCATTGCCTCTGTAGTCAGGTTATGTCGGATTCTGTAGAGAATACCTATGATTTTAGACAGCTTTGTGCATGTTTGGTCAATATGGTACTTCCAGTTTAAGTTTTCATCAACAATAACACAAAAAAATTTAGTATGATTAACTTGTTGAATTATTTCTCCATTTAAGGTTACTAGGGGAATAGAGTTTTTTACAGAACGATTTTGAAATAGCATATAATTTGTTTTCGAGATATTGAGCAATAGCTTATTATTTTTAATCCATATCATAACTTTGTTTAACTCAGAGATTAAATTTGTATGTAAAGAATTTAAGTTTTTATCCTTGAGTAAGAGTGTTGTATCATCAGCATATACTACAAAACTAAACTTATTACTAGCATTTACAAGGTCATTAATGAATAAAAGAAAAAGTATTGGACCCAATACAGAACCCTGTGGTACACATTTAAAAATTTCCCTGAACGGAGAGTTAGTCTTGTTACAAAACACACTTTGTTTTCTGTTGCTGAGGTAGCTGACAAACAATTTCAATGGCACACCCCTTATTTCATAGTACTCTAATTTATGAAGTAAAATTTTATGGCCTAAGGTATCGAAAGCCTTTGATAAATCTATGAAAACTCCCATTACGTACATTTTTCCTTCCAAACATGAATACACATCATTAACAAAACATATTATTGCTGATTCTGTTGAGTGTTGTGCCCTAAAGCCATGTTGTTGTTCAGTTATAAAGTTGTTCTTTTCGAGATAGTTAATTAATCTGAGGGAAATAATTTTCTCAAATACTTTACTAAATGCCGGAAGTATGGAAATGGGACGGTAATTGTTTGGGTCACCTCTGTCACCTGATTTCAGTAGGGGAATTACTCTAGCTTTCTTAAGTTGGTCTGGAAAAATGCCGGATTTTAATGATAGGTTGATTATGTGAGTCAGAGGGGTAGATATAACTGAAGAAGAGCATTTTAATATCTTCGGGGAAATGTCGTCATATCCAGGTGTGTTTGTTTTGAGATTACTTAGAATAGTTTCAATTTCGGTTTTGTTAGCTGGGAGAAAATACATGGAGAAATTAGGTGGATCTTTTAAATATTTTATATAATCACAATCATATTCATTAACTGTTAAATTGTGTCGAAAAAAGTGTTCATTAAACTTTTCTGATACATTTGTGACTGGTGGGTTTAATTCAATAATATGTTTGTGTACATTATTAGTTTTGCCCAGAAGAAAGTTTATGGTTTTCCACTGTTTTTTAGGGTTTCCTTGATTCTCATTCAGTTGGGTTTTGTAATACAAGTTCCTCGCTTTTCGTAAAAGTGTAGTCAGTTTATTCCTATATTGTTTATACGTGCGTTCATACGTTACTGGCCATGTTTTTTAAAGTCTTTCTAATCTATGTTTTTCTCTTATGCTGTTTTTTAAGGCTGGTGTAATATATGGGCTGCGATTACTTTTCTTATTTAAGCTCATTTTTATAATCGGAAAGTGTTTCTGAAAAAGCATGTTAAATTTTTCATAAAAGAGACCGTAAGCTTCATCACAACAATTTGAATTTAGTATATTATTCCAATTTACAAGAGCAAGATCAGAGGTAAATTTTTCCATTGAAAAATTTGTAAAAGCTCTTCTGTAAATAATGTGAGGTTCTTGTTTATCTTGTTCAAGCTTAAACTGAGACAATGTGGGATAATGGTCCGAAATATCAGTTTCAATTATGTAGTTACCAATATTTTCATCCAGATGAGTTGCCCATAATGAGTGTGGCTGAGGTGCTGGTGACTCTGGTCGGTTTGGTTATGAATGGGTGGAGTGAATAGGAAAACATTAAATTAATAAATTCAAGAACATTATTTTCATTACATTTCAATAAGTTTAAGTTGAAGTCACCCATAATAAAGATAACTTTATAATTTTTTTCATACACAGAAGAAAGAATATCAGACATTGTTGTTTGAAAACTATGAATATTCCCGTTTGGAGGTCGGTAAATACATAAAAATAAATGCTTTCTCGTACCAACCGTCGCCTCCACACCAATTGTTTCAATAAAAAAAGTCGGAAATGGTAAGGTGAGTCACAACAGACGAGTTATATTCATTTGACACATATATGGCTACACCACCACCATGAACATTTCTACAGTTATTAAACATATCGGGCATTTCATATAGAGAAGCAAGGTTTGGATCTAATCTAATTTCGGTGAAACCACACACACTAATGTTTAAAGTTGTGCTATACATAACTGTGTCTTTAAAATATTGGAGGTTCTTTGGAATGGATCGTATATTCATATTACATATTGTTAACCCCTTAGGACCGATTGACTGACATGTCGGTGATAAAAAAATTAATCGTTCCCTCCGAATAACCGACATGTCGACGTACCTACAAAAAACTGTAGCGAGTAGCTAGCGAGCTGGCGTTGGTAACGATGGAAAGCTAACGTCCTTGAGAAAAGGTTTGACTGTGGTAGTGGTGTCTGGCAACTGCGTATGCTGGTGGGTGGAGCCTAGACCTACCCCTACCAACAAGGACCCCATCTCACCACTACAGTCCCCTTCCCTCCGCTTGGTAGCCCTCCCTTACTGATACACACGCACTCCCTCCCTCATCCCTTCTGTCCAGACACAGAGGAAAGTTTGTGGATGATATGTTGCCCCGTACGCGCGCGCACGCGCGTATATACGCAAATGCATCCCCTTATATGCATGGGAATATGTTTGTTGATGTAGTTTATTTTGACTTTACAGTATTTTAGAGTTACATTGAATATTTTAGGCGTTTACATGCAGTATATTACACATAAATACGTACACACACAACCTTGTACACACCGTGTACAGTGCGTAGTACTGTGTATATACGCACACTGTACTCAAGTGGGACGTGTTTTTCTGTCTTGTGTGTGCTATCAGTGTCACACCTGATATTAGGCATTTACATGCAGTATATTACACATAAATACATACACACACAACCTTGTATACACCGTGTACAGTGCGTAGTACTGTCTATACGCACACTGTACTCAAGTGGGACGTGTTTTTCTGTCTTGTGTGTGCTATCAGTGTCACACCTGATACAGGGCAGCTGGCTGCCTGGGCGAACAGTTTATCTCAGAAGCTGATAAACTGGGTCGCTGCCTTCATGGAGACGCAAGCCAAAATATACATAGGCCTACATGAATGTATACATGCAGTCGTGTATACACAAGGAGTAATAGTAATGTCGCGTTTTCAAGAAAGAATATTGGCTATGTTTTCCAGATTATTTCTAGCCTATTTACACACGCGTAGAAGCATAGATGTAGCTGCGTGTGTTGTATGTTGTATTGTTGGCTATTCACACCTGATATCCAGGGTGGCTGGCTGCCCGCAACAAAGGGGTCTATGGTGCTAATCTCTGAAGAGATAATGGGTCACTTTCTTCCCAAAATTTTGGGTATGACAGTGACAGTGGGCATCATTCCATTCCGAGCTTTCAAGCAGAGAGGTCATACTGTTCTTAGTGAAGTTAGTGTTGCGAACATGGAGAAAGACTTAGAGTTACCGAGTACCTCTACAGGTCGGCGCGACATTAGAGGGCCACCTACGGTGCCAAGTGTTACACCTGGGCGTCCTGTTCGCCATCGCCTGGACACGTCGGGTGACATTCGTGCTTGTCTGGACGATCTTGACGCGTACGTGAGCAGCGACGAAGATGACATTACAAATGACGAGTTTATGGTGAGCAGGGAGTGGGCCTCATCCAGTGAGGAGGACGTGGATGACCCACTTCCGCTCGAGGAGGAGGAGGAGGAGGAGGAGGAAGTGGTGGTACCAACACCGCCACCTGGTAAGGGAATGGGGAAAGGAAGGAGTGTGCCCAAGCCTGTCGCACCCACGTCTGTCGCACCCGCCCCTGTTGACCTGGACGACGAGGATGATTAAGTGGAGTTGGTTGCACCAACTCCACCTGCTAGAAAAAGGAGGAGGGGAGGGCGTGCGCCACCTGTCCCCACTCCTGTTGCAGCTAGCACACCCATCAGGGGGCACAGACCCGCTCCTCCACTGAACCTGACTCTCATAATTTTCAGTGGGAGGACGTTACGGAAGACAACCCATACACGCCCACCACATTTCCCTTTGATGGGCGTAGTGCAGGACTGTCTGGTGCAGTGGGGGACCTACCTACTACTGCCAAATACATTGACTATTTTATGTGTTTTTTTGATGTGGCTCTGATGACCCTCATTGCCGACCAAACCAATCAATTTTATCAGTTCTGTGGTCCCCGTGATTCGTATCCTCGTTCCCCTGCAAGAGTGTGGACTGACACGACAGTGGAAGAAATGTTTGTGTTCTTAGCACTGACTCTAATGATGCCTCTAGCCAAAATGCATGCCATCAGTGATTATTGGCGGAATGACCCGATCATTCAACTACCTGTGTTTGGGAAATACATGGCTCGCGACAGATATCAGTGTCTCCTACGGTTTCTACACTTTTGTGACAATAATATTGATAGAAATGACCCCATGTTCAAAATCAAGTTTGTGTTTGATGACCTCATGATAAAATTTAGAAACTTTATAAAACCCCAACAAAAGTTAGTGATCGACGAAAGTCTGGTGCTGTTTCGTGGACGTGTGGCATTCCGCCAATATATCAAAACGAAGAGGCATCGTTTTGGCTTGAAAATCTTTGTGTTGTGCGACTGTGAAAGTGGCTGCGTGCTGGACATGATGCTGTATGCAGGGGCGCGTACAGCAATACCAAAAATTGATCCGCTGGGTGTTTCGGGGGCAGTTGTGAAGGAGTTTCTGTCAACGTACCTTGGCGCTGGGCACATTCTGTACATAGACAATTGGTACACTAGCCCTTTGTTGCTACAATATTTGTACGAGCAAGGTACTGGTGTTTGTGGGACTGTCAGGGAAAATAGAAAATATATGCCTAAGTTTGGTGCAGTGCCGAAGGGACAGTGCGAAAGACGGAAATGTAAGAACATCTTAGCCTGCAAGTGGACTGATAAGCGTAGCGTAAATACTCTCACGACTGTGCACAAAGGCAATATGAGTGACAGCGGCAAGCGAGATGGAGATGGTACACCCATCAACAAGCCCGACATAATTTTAGACCATAATCTGAGCATGCGGCTCGCTGATAAAAGTGACATGATGATTGGTAGTATTGAGTGTGTCCGCAAAACAGTGAAATGGTACAAGAAATTGTTCTTCCATCTCGTTGACGTTTGTTCATTGAATGCATACATATATTACAAGAAAGCAACACGAAAGAACGTCCCATTCAGAGTTTTTATACACGACCTTGGGTATCAACTTATGCAAAAGTTTGATAGAGTGACCTTGTTGCAAAGGGGCAGGGCTGTGTCACAACCACAAATATCTGACCATCTCGGTTGCTAAAACTATATTTCGTGTCACTTCATGGAACTGATTCCCGGTGATCAAAGACCCAACCGCAGGAATGTGCAGCGTATCTGTGTGGTATGCGCCCACACAAAGCGCCGCCAAAGAGTCCGCAAGCGTACATCATATCAGTGCCACGAATGCAAGGTAACACTCTGCCATCCTTGCTTCGTGGATTACCACACCATCAGTGACTACTGAAACAGTAACATTGTGTACAGTGTAAATAGCAGTGTAGAAAATAAGTGCCAGAAACAATAGAAAAAAGCCCCTCGAAACACCCAGTGCATATACGCAATATCTCTCACACCGCAACACTGCATGATGTCAACAATTGGAAACAATTACTTCGCCATTGGCAATGTAAGTAAACTGTAATTTTTTTATTGTTTCTTATTATTTCATTCACTTCAATTGATTTATTGTAATTTACATGGTGTTTTCTTATGTTTCTCGTATCTCTCTGCTGTCTACTATACTCCAGGAGAGTCTAGACAGACAAAATTACACTGAAATACGTTTATTATCATTGAAAACCACTTAGACGCATTGTTTAGGTGTTTATTTACATGTTTAGAGATGTACGCAGAGCGTATGAGGTTTTCTTTCATGCGTTTCAGGGGATACTATTTTATTTATTTTCGGACTTTGACGCTCTGTCATACGCAAACGCGTACATCTAGGAGGCTCCCGTTTTCAGTTCCGGGTGTGTAAATTCAAGCTCTTTCATTCTGTTAGAACAAAACTTGCCTACATGAAAGTTGAAAATTGACCCCCAGAAGTTGGCTGGGGGTGAAAAAAAAAAAAAATAAGAAGTCGGTCCTAAGGGGTTAAGACTTTGCTACTACTTAAGGTGATTTTATCAGCAAACACATATTCTGTTTTAGGAACACAGACAAACCTTTCACGCACAAAGAACCTGTTTACATCTAAATCACTGTTATGTTTAGAGTCATCTATACGTAAGGGATCAAATTCTAAAGTTTTATAATGACATACGTTACCCAAGAGTATAGTAGTTGCAAGAAGAGACAACAATGATTCATCACTTAATGAAGAGAAAGGTAGTTCGTCACACAGTAACCCTTTAGATACCATTAGATCTATCAAAAAACACAAAATGTGAAACTGATGTTACGGAGAAGTTCACCTATTACTTACGGTTACGTAGACTCATTGGTTGTCGCTGCACAGCACTGCTACCCACTCGAAGGTCACCAGCAGACCCACCAAGGGATCCGACATGGGTTGGGGTCCCATCACTACTGCCACGAAGGGATGAAGCCGCAGCACCTGCCCCAGCACCAGCAGGAGACATGGCCACTGCATCCACCCCATCAACAGCAGGGGACACAGCCGCAGCACCAGCAGCATCCCAGACACCAGCGCCCACAGGAGCAGCTGAAGAAACGTCTCTGCCCCCTCCAACTCCAGCACCACTGCCAACCGGCCGCCTCCCACCAGTACCCCCGGACACTGTGACGTCACCACCAACCCTCCCCGTCGGCTCGTTACTGGCAGTCTCAGGTCGTTGAGTCGTTCGCTTCTTGATGATGAGCTTTGTGTACTTGAAGAAAGTGATTTTCCCTTGGTTTCTGGCCTCCTTTAGTAAGGGAAGTTGTTTATTCCGAATCTCCTGCAAAGCTTGGCATAGATCTTCGTTGATATAGATTCCAATGCCCTTAAGTTTTCTAGCATTTCTGAGGACCGTCTCGCGATCCCCAAACTTCTCAAATCTTGCAACTATGGTTCTTTGTCGTGAGGGGTTAGCTTGGCCTGTCCGGTGTGCTCTTTCTAGCTTCATCGTTGGTATTTGGAGCTTATCCTCAAGCAGCTTCGTTACAATTTGAGCTGTCTCTTCCCAGGATTCACCACAGGGTTGTTCTTGAATACCGGTGAAATGAAGGTTGTTCCGCCGGTTGTAATCTTCTTGGTAATTAGTTCTTCTTTCCAACTCTTCAATCTGTGACTTCATAATTTCTATTGTTGTCTTATTGTCATTGTTTGATGTTTTTAGCACTGACACTTCATTTTGTAGTTCCTTCACTTCCGCTTGAGTGAACTCAAGGCTCTTCACCAAGTCTGTTATGGTTTCTTCTGAATGTTGAATTCTTGCCTTTAGTTGTTCCACAATAATATCCAGTGCAGTCTTGAAGGTTTTGTCCTGTGTCTCAAGGAGCACCTTAACAGCTTCAAGGTCCATGGCAAGGGTACCTCAGGTCTAGAAACACTTGATCGTTCCAATATCTGGAGCACTGCTTTGCCACGTCCATTCGCTACCACGTCCAGTGTGTGTGTGTGTGTGTGTGTGTGTAAACAAATCAAGATGTGATGCCTCTAACGTGTGAGTGTGTGATCGCTGTACCGAGTGTGTGTGTGCCATATTTAGCCGCTAAATGCCCCTCGAAAAGATAGTATGTCTCAAGACATAGGTGGCAATTACATAATAAAGTTTTTCCTACTTCTTCCCCTCTCTCCCCATATTTCCTTCCTCCCATTCCCCACCTTCTTTTCTCCAATGGAGAGATAGTTTATTCCATATCTGACCATGTGAAGTGAGTCAGGTCAAGTACTCTGGACGTCACAAGACGCAAAGCAGGCTGTCGAGCGAGCGTCTTGAGACATGCATAGCAGGCTGTTGGGGTCGTCTTGAGACGTGCATAGCAGGGAAAGGGTTAGGGACAATTATCAGCTGATGTACTCTCTCTCCAAAGATGCCAAGAAAATGTTCCATGATATTCTATACAATATGCAATGCATGCACAGTAACTATGCACCAACTCTCTATCAGCCTTCAAATACAACTGACAAAACGAAGTTAGACGGAGAATTTGGTTACACCGGAGACTATGGGAGGGAGGGAGAGGATAGACAGAAGAGGTGCAGAGGAAGCATAGAGGGAATGGAAAGGCGCTACTCTTTCTCTGTCTCGTAAATGGGGGGAAGGCGGAGACAGGTTTCTTATTAGGGACAATTATCTGCTTATGTACTTTTATGGGTGAGATGCATTCAGCAACACATGTCAGGGAGGGAGAGAGTAGAGGGGATGGGATAGAGAAAGAATACCGCCTCTCTCTCTTAGCTTCCTCTGCATCTCTTCTACAATTTATAATAAGAAACAAATGATTGAGGAGTGTCAGTGAATTGACAAATACATCTAAAAAATTTAAAAAGTAAATAAAGGAGAGAGAAAGAGATAATGAAATATAACATGTGTCCTCTTTGTTTTTCTACTTCATCCCTTTACTCCTTTCCTTCCTTTCTCCATTCGTTCCCAGGGGACACAGGACACCTTCCGGGGGCTCACCCATTCCAATGAACAACCTTTGAGGTGGCGTACTTACTGTGTCACCATCCAGGAATTGACAGTTATTATTATTTGCCTTATCCGAAGCCTCTGTCTCCCACATCATTTACTGTCTTTTTTCTTCGACTTTCTTTTATATTTTATGTATTACATTGTGGTATATTATCAGGCATTACATGTCTTCCTTTCCTATTTACCTTTCTCAATTACTCAGTAACTCTTTCCTTACCTTATCTTCCATATATAGCCGCTAAATGCCTCTTATCAAGATAACCATTTATCAGAATGTGAAGCCACTTCCCGCACCAGAGAGAGAGAGAGAGAGAGAGAGAGAGAGAGAGAGAGAGAGTTACAAGGAAAAGAAGTACCCCAGGGGACCTTACGATCCATAAAAAGAGGGTACCTGTGGGTTTAGTTGCGCAAGTAGGCGACCGTCCTCGAATGTGTCATGTGAAACCATCAAGGAACACTCGCACAACGGCTTAAACACCTAGACGGTGATTTAAGACTTTGTCTAATCTGGACTTGAACTGATCCACAGAGTTGCTGTTGACTACATCAGCAGGAAGCGCGTTCCAAATACCGCAGATGCTGTATGTAAAGAATTTACCACCACCCCCATTCACCTGCCCCCGAGGACATATATACCAGCAAATTGATGGTGTAGCCATGGGTAGTCCCCTAGGAGTCCTCTTCGGTAACTTCTTTATGGGGACTATCGAAGAAGAGCTCCTCTCTACAAGCCGACCTCCCATCTACTGCAGGTACATAGATGACATCTTCATTTGTGTTAAAGACCTCCAGGAGCTACATGACCTAAGACAACGATTCATATCATCTTCTGGACTCAACTTTACCTTCGAAGAGTCCACCAATGGAAAACTCCCCTTCCTAGACATCATGGTCACAGCCAGTAACAACGGTTTTGAAACTACTGTCTACACCAAACCCACCAACACAGGACTGTGCCTCAATGGGATGAGCGAGTGTCCCCAAAGATACCTGCGTTCCACTATCAACGCCTACATTAGAAGGGCCCTCTCCCACTGTACCACCTGGAAAGCCACTCACACTGAACTTGACCGAATTACACAAGTACTCGTGAATAATGGTTACAGTAACTCCACCATCAACGCAGTCATTAACCAACACTTAAGGAAATGGTACGAAAAAGAAGACACCAACCAAAGCACTGGCAACGATATCAAGATATATTACAAGAACCATATGTCTACAGAACACAAAAAAGATGAAGCCATCATGCGAGACATCATAAAAAAACACGTCCACCCCATTAATCCAGCCGATAAGATCAACCTAATCATCTACTACAAGTCCCGCAAAACCTCTCAGCTTATACTCCGAAATAGACCTACTCAAGATAAGACGCCTCTTCAGCAAGACCACGTCATTTACCGACACACCTGCAACAATGTGGACTGTGGGCCACACTCTTACATCGGGATGACGAGGACTCTCTTGACGAGACGCCTTACCCTACACCTTCAAAATGGCACCATAAAAAGTCACTACAAGACACCATTCCATCAAGCCCTCACCCGCCAAGACCTCAATAATAACACCATCATTTTGGACAGAGAATCAGACCACAGACGACTGGCCTTCTTGGAAACCATATACATTCAAACACTACACCCGTCACTGAACATACAAACAGAATACTTCCAAACACTTCCCACATCTAAAAGAATAATCAACAACAGTATATCCCCCCCTACCATCCAAACTACTCAAACAACCAACAGAGCCAGCCAACAGTCCAACCCCAGCATACCTACCTTCTAAGATCCTCCAGACAGCCAGCAATCAACCAGGATCAGCCAACCCGTGGCCCGACAAACCAGGAGCCAGCTAACCTGCCCTAGCCCCGCCCCCTTACTCAGCAGACAGCCATAAATAGAGGTAAATCTCAACACTACTTCACTTACAACCCTTCTGAGGATGGAGAATGATCTCTCCGAAACGTCAAGGAACTTCGACCAACTAATACAACAACTCAACCAAGAACAAAGAAAAACTGTTAGACAATTAGAAAAAGTCAACAATAAAATTTCCAATGCAGAAATATCAATTTCCTTTAACCTCGTTTGCCTTAAAGAAAATATATATATATATATATATATATATATATATATATATATATATATATATATATATATATATATATATATATATATATATATATATATATATATATATAAAGTTAATAAAATAGATTAAAAATTAAGTAAAAAACAAATATAAAATAAATAGAAAATAAAGTAGTAATGAAAAAAAAAATAGGAGTAATGAATAATAAATAATATAGAGTGAGAGAGGGAAAATTGGAGAGTGAGAGAGAATAAAATGAAGATATAGACGGTGACAAGAAAACAAATAAATAGATAGACGGTGGCAAATAAGCATATTGAATAGATAGGCAGTGAAAAAGAAATAGAATATTAAGCTTGAAACTTAAAATAAACATGGCAGCAACCTGGTTGAGCCCAGGAACTTGTACACTACTACTATGTTTCTGTTTCCTTACTAACCTCTAGTGATATCTATCACACATTCTTTGTTTTTCCTCTTTACTCCCACCACCATTGCCATTGACACTGTCACTCTATCCATACCTGAAGATGGAGAATGTTATCTCCGAAACGTCGTCGAACCTAGGCCAACTACTACAGAAAATCTTTCCTTACCCGAAGAAAATTGTTAGACAATTGGAGAAAACCAACAATAAACTCTCCAAAGCTGAAATTGCCATTTCTTTTAACCTCACTTGCCTCAAAGAAAATATCCTTCCTGGCTATACTAATGTAATATATATATATATATATATATATATGGGAGCTTCGTAGAGGCGGCAGTAGACTAGTATTACTGTACTACTTTATACTGTAACTATACATCAAAATATCATATCTTAACAATACAAACGAGCCTTACATAGTATACTTGATTCTTTAACATCCAGTCCTTACATTCCTGTAAATATTTTGTTGTAATTTACGGTAACTAATATATTGTGTTGAGAGTGAGAAGTGGTGGCCGGTGCCAGCTACCTATAGCCTAATATTTATTGGAGCAAATAGGACTATTTCATTTCGTCCCAATAGGTTTTATCACAATTACAATGTTTTGTAATGTTCTCTACAGGACATGGAATCATATTATCAATACAGAAGAATAATGTCATGCTCCTGTTAGTCTAAGAAGTAGTTACTATAGACTTGCTCGCCTCAATATACGGTTGTCGTGTCCAGCACCCCTGTACGATGTTGCTACGTTTCCCTAACTTGCTATTACTCTAAGAAGTAGTTACTATAGTCTTGCTCGGCTCAATATACGGTTGTGGTGTCCAGCACCTCTGTACGATGTTGCTACGTTTCCCTAACTTGCTATGTGAAACGGAAGCTATTTAGGTACAAGGCATCACAAATACAATAAATTCATATATATAAAACCTCCACTTGTGTATTTAGATGGATTAATCAACAGTAATCTTATTATGCATAAAACATTTATATAGTTACACAGAAGCATGGCATAAATATTGTACAATGTTACTAAAAGAAATTGTAGTCACTTTTAATGGTATTTAGCGTAGTTTTAGGGTGGGTAATAATATCACTGTAATAAATATAAGATAATGAGCTTGAAAAAAGAAGAAATAGGCCATAATCCAAAGTAAAAGAAATAAACAATATAATTCTTGTGAGTGGCGGCAATACTAACACACCCAGACCCAAACCCAAGCATAGCTTGTACAGGTGTTGCTATAATTGTAGAATAGAATGCTCACATTTACTGGCTTTTACCGTAATAAGAAGAGTGAGGAATAACCACATTCATAATCTGTAAGTTAATAATTTATGTAGAACAAAATAATAGGCATATGCCAATACCATGGCCTTGACAGCATAGCTTCTTGGTGATCTCGTTTCACTTTCTTTAAACCCTTTGCACAGACAGCATGGCAAATCATTCAACCCATTCCTCACATCTACACAGCAAGGTTAAATAAATTGTCTTTAATGTAAGGCAGTATTTTCATGAGAAGGAAAAGGGAGTCGTTCTTCATGGCCTATCAAAGGTCGTGTCTCGTACAGCTGCAGCAACGAAGATTATCGAGAGCTCAGTTGAAAAAATCTCTAAAGAAGCAAGAGAGAATGAGGAGAATCAATGTCCCCAGTTTAAGTCGCCCAAGAAGAGGAAACGTGCAGCACCAATTACTGATTTCTTTGATAACTTCAATGAAGGAGTGTTAAGAAGGACAGTTCTCAGTTTTTATGAGAGGAAAAAATTTATGGAGAAATTAAAACCAATCTCTCGTATCCTGGCAGCCGTGAGACATTAAGAAGAGTTGTCAAGAAAATAGTTTTTCGATATGGAAAGGTTGATGGACGGAGATTCCTAATGGAAAGAGATTATGTAAATTGTGCACGGTGCATTTTCTTGAAAGAAATGAAGAAGTTTAGAAGTTCAGGCAAAAGCATTGTGTACTTAGACGAAACCTGGATCAATCAAAATTACTGTGTGTCCAAATGGTGGGTAGACAACAATGCAAACCAGGCCGTGGGAGTGAGGGTGCCCACAGGGAAAGGTTCACGCTGGATTTGTTTGTACGCAGGAACCAAAGATGGATTTGTTCCTGGAGCCACCCTTGTTTTCCAAGCAAAGAATGTAGGAGACTATCATGAACAGATGAATGTAGACACCTTTGAAAAGTGGTTTAAGGATCAACTGTTACCCAACATTCCACCATCTTCTGCTATAGTGATGGATAATGCATCCTATCACTCTAGAAAAATAGATAAACCACCAACAACTGCAACCAAGAAAGCGGAGATCCGAGAATGGCTGGAGAGGAAGGGTGTTACAGTACCAGACCATCTCCTCAAAACTCAACTCCTGCACCTTGTGACTCGCTACACTGCAGCTGCCGATACAAACTACGTCATCGATAAGACTGCCTCAAAACATGGACATAGAGTTGTACGCCTACCCCCTTACCACTGCCAATGTAACCCAATCGAGTTAATTTGGGCACAGGTTAAAGGCTACGTGTCAAAGAGAAATACGTTCAAAATGGGAGATCTGAAGCCACTTGTCCATGAGTCACTCAACAACGTCACGGCAGACAACTGGGAGAATGTCGTGAGGCAGAAAAACTGCAAGATGATGATGAAAAGAGTGATGTTTTCATTGACCATTACATCGAATCTTTCACAATCACTCTCACATCTTCTGATGAGGAGTCATCATAACTCTTCTATCCTCTTTGTCGTACTTTTCTTCCTTATGTTTCTCATCCTTTTTTATCTTCTGCTTTTCTGCCTTCAGTGAGAGATAGAGGAATAGGCCTATGGGGGAAACCTCTTAAAAAAAAAAGTGCCAAGACTATTACCTCATGGGCGGTGTGGTAATTATGCCAAATTATGTTAATATATACAATATTATGTAACAGAAATTGTCTAACATGTCTCTTGTAATAAAAGAGAGAGAGAGAGAGAGAGAATACAAATATTGATAAATATAACAAAATCAAATTAACAAATGGAAGCAGTTATAAATAACTTACAAACGGATCAAAAGTAAGAGAGAGAGAGAGAGAACGGTACTGAATACGTGGCACCACTGTACAGAAGTGCATGACTCACCACAACCGTATATTTAGGCGAGCAAGACTATAATACCAGCCCATCTCTAGTCCTTCACTCCCTACCCAACTCTTCTTCCTTCCCTCCAATACCCTTCATTACCGGTCCCTTATCCTTATCATCACTATCACCAACACCAACACAATTATGATCGCTCGTTCCCTTAACCTTACATCTCTATCACACCAACACTACCTTTGCTTCACTACCACCAACACCAACACTACCATCGCTCGTTGTACATTACCACCTCTACTACTACAACCATTACCCATAAGCCTTCACCTTTCCTCACCCTGACTGACCTCAGCATTGTGCCCCTAACACCCACACAGCACATTCCACAAGTTGCCAGGATTCCAATCTAGCCCAGCACTCGAGTTGAAACTAGTGTTACCCTTGTCTCTCCTGCCTCCCAATCCAAACATTCCAGATGTTCCTTTCCCTCCATCATCTTCTCACCTTCCCAGCTCTTCTTATTCTCGTCTTCTCTCCTCTCCGTGTTTCTGTTTCTCCTTCTTGATCTCAGTGGCATATGACCCTAGTTGTTGCGTCAAAAACTCCCAAATCAAGTAATCAATTCATCTTAATCTTCTTTCTCACCTTCCCGTGCCAGTTCTTGTTCTTCACTTTTTCTTTCCTTTTCGTCTTTTCTCTTCGTGTTCCAGTTTCTCCTTCTCTCACTAAGGTGTTCCCTTGTTTTTCTCTTCTTTGCGTGTTTAAATAAATATTTAAATAAATATTTAAGGTTAGCTGCTAAATGTAAAGATAGTCAGTGGTTATGTAAGATTTGGGAAGGGGAGGGGCTTCAACGGGTGTGACTCAAGCTAGCGTAAGCTGAGTAATTGAACAAGTCACTAACGTTCTCCACAACAAGGCAGTAACAGAGGTGGAAACTTTTTATAGAATAAGTGGATTGTCAAGGGTTATTGGTGCTATTGATGGCACACACATTCCCATTAAGAAACCAATCGAATATAAACACATATTTATGAATAGCAAAGGTAGTAAATCTGGAGTATTTGATTTTCTAAACTATTCCAGGCAACAGGATCCATTATTATTGTTAGACCCCGTTCACACCGAGGCCGGAACCACACATATTGTGGCACCAATTGTCCGACCACCAGCGTCGGAAAAAACGGCCGTGGTAACAACCATTACAATGTATCATGAACCTGGTGAAGCGTTCACACTGGTGGTCCGAATCATGTCAGAAACTTGCGGCGCAGAAAAGTGGGCACCTCGTTTGCCCGTTTGATGCCGACGCTATGTGGACGTGTGTGACTCAGGGTTGCTGTTTTGCGGCTTTTTCGTCCTATTTGCGGCCCAAACACACTGCGGACGCACCCGCCAAGAGTGAATGCGGTTAAGAAAGCCGCAGCCGCAGTTTGAGGCCTAATTGCCACATCACTTTGAAACACAATACTGAACGAATAAAATTATGTAACTAATTATGTTTTTTTATTATCCTAGTAATGAATATATGTATAGGGTATATATTATTGGATTATTATTAAAAACAGCATAATTTCTTGGCGATCACAACAATACAGAATAAATTTTATTGAAAAATACATATCGTCAATCAATTCGGACTGCAGAGGTAAATCAAATAGCTTATTCATATGTTATTATTAATATATAGACTGTTATACTCTTGCTAGGCCTACACCTGTTATTATGCTCTTAGAAACGTAAACTATGATAAATCTTAAATCTGTTGCGCTCTATCATATATATTATGTTATCACTTTCTGTAATGAGAGAAAAGTCACAAATATAGTCAGTAAAAGTACCTTAACTCTAGTTAAAGAACTAGAAATTATTTTGTATTCTAATCGTAATATTAGAAAGGCTTTGTACTGTGTAATTTTTTCTTAAGTTTGTGATGGTCATTGTGGTTCGTGCTTTTTTTTTATGTGAATCTTATGCAAATCATCCTGTTGTACAGCTGGTCTGGAGTGCCATGCCGAAACGGAAGTTCAGGGAAGAGTGGCTTCAGGAGGAAAATTTTAGGGGATGGCTGAGGAAGGTGGACGGGGATGACTACAGTGCGTACTGCAACGTGTGCAAGAGTACCCTGGTAACAGAAGTCTCAACCCTTAAACGCCACAGTTCATCACGGCGCCACACAGAGGGTCTTGCTCGTCAGACGGTCGCACCTGCAGCACAACCACCTCCTCCCGACAGTGATGATGACCCTGTTACTCGTGCTGAGATCAAATTGACAGCCTTTTTAGCAGAACATAATGTGTCCATCAATACTGTTAATTACCTTACTTCACTCCTGAAAGATATATTCCCGGATTCAAATATTGCCAGCAAATTATCACTCAAGAGAACCAAAGCAACGCGAATACTTGGGGACATTGGCAAGGTCGCTAAAATAGATGTATATGAATGAGGCTTTAAGAGAAAACAAATTTTCATTGATCGTAGACGAAACAACAGTTGTATGTACTTGTAAAAGCTGTGCAATAGTAGTGACACTTTTTAACCAGACAACAGGAAAGAATGAAACTAATTTTTTAGATTTGTTGCCAATATACAGTGATAATGAAACATCAAATGACAATATATCAGAAATGGCAGAAGGATCTACAGGAGAGCACCTTTTTCAATTAATTACGAACTATTTTAATGACAATGCAATACTGGTAGAAAATTTGACAGGCTTTGCTGCTGATGGTGCGAATAACATTATGGGAAAACACAACTCGTTCACTAACTGTCTTCGTGAAGTTGTACCAGGTGTTACGGTATTGAAGTGTGTTTGTCACTCCATTCATTTGTATGCATCACAGGCTGCAAAAACCCTACCTCGTATGTGTGAAGATGTGATCAAAAATATCTATACATACTTCTCTCACAGTGCAAAGAGGAAAAGTTAATTTCGTGAATTCCAGTCATTCTGTGATGTTAAGCCTCACAAATTACTTCATGTGGCACAAACAAGGTGGTTGTCATTGCAAATGGCTGTAGATCGTGTGGTAGAACAGTGGAAGACCCTCACACTCTATTTTACGCAAAAACACCTTGAAGATAAACTGTCCGCTTCTTCTGCCATATATGAAGCCCTTCGGGATCCAGCAGTGTTTATGTTTTTCACTTTTCTTACATTTATATTACCTAAGTTCACACAAGTTAACCTTATGTTCCAGCATAAAACACCCACCATTCATAAGTTGTACAACTGTTTTAAAAGTCTTTATTTGGATATACTTCGGTGTTACTACAAACAGGAGGTGATAAATGCCAACCCAGAAATTGCACAAATAGACCCATCGGACGAAAGACACTTTGTTCCTTTAGACCATATATATTTAGGTGCTGAAATACATAGGCTCATCCAGTCACCAGAGTACAGAGATAAGAAAATTCTCGATTATGTCCGAACTCGCTGCAGACAATTTCTAGTGACCGCTTGTGTTGAAATCAAGAAAAGATTTCCATTTGAATCTACCTTATTTAAAATGTGTACATATTTAAATGTTTCCAAATGCACTGATAAAAATATATTGAGTTCAGTACCAACACTAGCTGATTTCACACAGGAATTCCCTCGCATTTACCAGGGTGCTGCACTTCAAATATTATGAATTTTCTAAATATATAATAAAAATTTATGTCTCGCTGAATATCAAATTTTCTTAATTCTTTGTCACGTCTATAATTTCGCTACAAACGCTTTGGTGTAGGAGAAAGACGCGGGATGGGAGAGCAGTGTTGTCAGGTGCAGAGAAATTTCTCTGTTTTAGGGAATTTTGAAGTCCACACAGGGAAATAATATGCAGACTGTTCAAGAGTAAATAGGAAAATTTCAACCAGACGGAAAAAAAAAAAAAAAAAAACTTCAATGGTCAAGAGTAATCAGGGAATAATTGAGGCAAAAAGGTAAACTCTAAAGGTGATGTTAGGGAAATTTCATCCATCAGACCTGGCATCAATGTGGGAGAAGGTCAGGAGTACAGTGTTGCCATACTCGTAATTGTGGCCTACAGCTATTTTGTTATCAGCAATACATAGATTTTGCCTGTTATTTTTCCACTCATATGTGTATATGAATATTTAATTTTGTCTTAAAACTAAGTAACGACTGAATTATTCAATATGCAATAAATAATACTTGGAATGCCTTTACCAACACAACGTCCCTCCCACACCGCCAAGTTATTTTCCAACTTTATCATCTTACTAGCGGAGGTACCCAACGTTGCCCGGGAAATATGCACTCTGGAGTTTAGAAATAGTCAATATTAACTTTATAATATATGAAAGCATTTCAGTCTTCTTGCGTTAGTTAAAAATATTCCGCGATCTCAGGCCGCTTGCCAGTTGCCATACGTTACTGTACATAAAGACGATATAGTACAGCCATGGCTGATAGTGCTGGACCAGAGTCCAAGGAGTGTTGGAAAGCAACTGAACAGAGTTCGAAAAAGTGAGTCTTCTAAACCTCTCAACGATGAGAATGGTTTCGAAAATTCACTTGTTCGAACTCTGTTCAGTTGCTCTCCAGCACTCCTTGGAACCTGGTCCAGCACTATCAGCCATGGCTGTTACATTTGGCGCACGCTTTTAGCGGCTCGAATGGAATAAATCCGTTTGAGCTTCCGTTCTAGCAGTTTTGCGCACAATTTTAGCAGCTCGAACAGAAAATTTCCATTCGAGCTCTTCTTTATGGTTTTAACCGATATATAGAATATTTGACATTTTAACGTAATTTTTACATCATGTTACATCATAAAAACCTTTGCCGGTGGTGCTGATTCAGAATATATAGTTTTGGGAGTGAAACGGTTTTTATTTTAGCGGATTCATAGTAGATGCCCGTAATTTTTATATCGACTTACGTCATGTTACGTCATACCAAAACCTGCACCTGGTGATGGTGATTCAGAATATATATGGGTTTTGGATGTAAGTGTAACCGTTTTCGAGTTATAAGAGGACAAACAGAGACAGTTTGCCATTTATAGTATAGATTACTCAGAAAATATTGTTAAGGTAATTACCCCAGATTAGTATAATTTGAGGCATTTAAGGTAAAGTTTTGACATTAAGGTAATTTCCATGAATGCTTCTGTTATTTCATGGGTCGTCGTAATAGAAAAATTCATTGCTGTCAAAAATTATCATAATTACATAAAAATAACATGTGTCAAGGGTTCAGTTTATGTTGATATGGTCACCTACTTCAGTACTTCAGTATCTAAGGTAATTTGACTCCATCTAAAGTATTTCCAACCCACTTTTTAAGGTAATAACACCACTACTTCATGAGAACTCTGCTTCTCACCTCACTCAGTGGCGTCGCCACGGGATAATTTATCTGTGGCGGTTTAGCGGGAAATTTGGTGGGTTCGCCTGTCACCTGACTCACCTCTCCTTGCCATACCCTACTCCGGAAATATCTCATTTCTCCTCACCTTAATAATCCGCTGAGCATTTATCTTTAGTAAATTGGAGGTCTAGTAGTCTGATTTCTCCAAACTACGCCAGGGAACAGATTAACTCCGTATAAAAGTGAAGTATCTGTACTGTTGCATGAGATTTTAAGGAATTTGTTGCCCTCAAATTCACGACAACGTACCAGCGACACTGCCCTACCTTCTCTCTCTCTAAATATATATTGCCTTGGTAAGGAGTGTCATTGACTACGCAGCACCAGTGTTAGTTCTCCTAGGAAAAACAAAGTTTAAGAAAATAGAAACTATCCAAAACGATGCTATGAGTATTATTCTGGGATGTTCCAAAACGGCCAAAGTAACAAACCTTCGACAAGAACTAAATCTTCCTAGCTTATGGGATAGAATCCGAGAGGTCAACATCATGATAGGCTTAAGAATAATTAGAGGGGCTGACGACCCAGTAGTTAGACATAGACTGGTACAGGGTATAGAAAAAGGTTCTGGTAAGTCACGCTGCTGGACCAATGTAACTGTTGCAAATATTGAATATTATGGACTTTGTGGAGAAGTTAAATTTAGAAATAATATAAAAGAAGTCTCTCCCTGGGAACAGAGTACTCTACATGTTGAACTTCCACCTAAGCAGCAAAAGAAGGCTGACGTAATACCACTAGAATTAAAGGCTACATATCAATCTGTCATTTATGAACACCAGGGAAATGAAATTGATCATATATATATCGATGGGTCGGTGGATACGATAGAAGTAAGATCTGGGGCTGCCATCACTCTAGTTAGAAATGGTCAAATGATTAACGAGTATGAAAATTACACTCGAATACAGAATTGGGCGTCATCAACGCAAACAGAACTTGTTGCTATCCTGCTTGCCCTCAGCAATATATTACACACTGGCAGTGATACAGTAATCTTTTCTAACTCAACCGCAGCCCTCAGCAGTCTATCGTCGAGCACTTGCTCTTATCCTGACTTAGTATATAATGCTAGGGTAAAGATTAAGAGTATATATGACAAGGGTAACACAGTGAAATTGGTGTGGATTCCAGCACATGTCAGCATCAAGGGCAATGAAAGAGCAGATACTCTAGCTAAGAAGGCAACACAAATGGAGGAAACACAATATTCGTTTGGGCGCTCAATGAAACAAATTAGAAATATAATCAGATGTAAAAATGAAGAAATTGAGTCAAGTACGAGACAAAGAGAGCAGGGAAGCAGGACTATCGAATATTATGATAAAGTAGCACTTCACCATCCTTTTGTCTATGGCAGTAAAGAGGGAGACCAGCGGAGAGAATCGGTAATAACCAGGATTAGACTTGGATATTCATATTTATGGGAAGTAGAGGTTAATGTAGAAGAAAATAATAAAAAATGCAAAGTTTGTGGTGAGGTCCAGGGCCACAATCTTCATCATTATATCATGGTTTGTCGGAATATCGGAACAGGGAACTAAATTATATACATGACCAAGCAAGACACTTAATAGAAATGGTCCCAGAAATCTTAAAGAAATATGCTGGTTTTGCCTCAGCAAAGTAAGGAAAATTGAACTGACAGGTGTGGCAGAGGTCAGGTAGGGCCCTACATTAGTGAGGACATGACAAATTATTGGATTAACATATATATATGAAAGACAGCCGGCTGTACCACACACACACACACACACACGGATAATAATATTTAAATCTATTGTGAACATAGTATTTATATATATATATATATTTGAAATGTATCAATAATTTTGTATTTATTTTGTAACCATATAAAACTATTTTTGTAATATATTCTATACCATTATACTTATGAATTTATGTTTTAAACCACTTGTATAAGTTTAAGTTTGTAAAGTACTTGTATAAGTTTAAGTTTGTAAAGTACTTGTATAAGTTTAAGTTTGTAGAGTTGATGCACCAGTATTGCATCAAGTATTTGAACTGTATAGTATGTTCAATAAACGAGACCCACCCAAAATTGTCAAATTCTCTCTCTCTCTACTGATTTGTTACTTTATAATAAAATTATTTGATAATTCTGTTATACTGTGGGCATATAGTATTTTCAACATATTATAGTTTAACTCCTGTGCCAAGAACGAAAATTAAACCAATAACTGCACATGAGGTGGGGTGATTCATTTATCCTTGGTGGCTTAGTTGGTCCCCTGGGTCAAGGCTGGGTCACCATTTCGTACCATTTGTAAAACATGGTTGCCACATTTCCTCTGTATATGTTGCATATATGTCTTATTAAACTAATTGTTCTTCATGTTTTACAATTATTGTTTTATGTCAAATTTAGCTGTAGTCGATATAAGGATCTCTTTTGTGATGCTTTTTACAAATACCACAACATTTTATCTCAATAATTGTCAATGCATGTGGCACCAGTGCATTTCTAAGCTGTCACCGCCTTGCCATATCTTATATTTTCAACAAACGAAACGCTAATAAGTAACGTCATTGTTGGCCCAGAGTTCAGCACGAGCGATCATAAAATAGTTAAGTTTGACATAGATCTCAAGATATACGATGAAAACATTAGTGAAGAAATTGTTTACGTGTACAGTAAAGGTAACTACGAAAGACTTAAAAATATTCTCTCAGAAACAGACTGGAGCCAATTATCGCGAGAAACCGACGACATAAATGACTTCTGGAATAAATTCACTCACATCTTAAACAGTGCAGTTAGGTCGTGTATACCAGTTTGCAAAAGGCGTCCAGGTAACAATATAAAACCAAAATGGTGGAACAATCAAATAAAAACATGCCTATCTAATAAAAACCGTGCATACCGTAAATACAAACAAACTCAACTTGACAGTGATAAGATATTATTTCAAAGACCGGCGCGAAACTAATAAACTTATTAAACAAATTAAAAAAAAATGTGAGGTGCTTATCGTCAGTAAAATTAAATCGAACCCTAAAGTATTCTATAGCAACGTTCGCCGTAAAAAAGTCCAAACTAGTAATATCGGTCCACTTCGCTTAGACAATGGTGAACATGTCAACAACGAGGTCGATATGGCCGAAACATTAAATGAATATTTTGCCTCAGTTTTTACAAATGAAGACACAAATGGTTTCGTAGAGACGCCCCTAGTCCCAGATAATAGCATACTTTTAAATAATTGCGATATTACAGAGGATATAATAGTAAAAGTACTTGACAATATTAAAGTAAACAAAACTCCTGGGCCTGACTGCATAGCGCAACGTGTACTAAAAGAAACAAACAATCAAATATGTAAACCCCTCTCAATAATTTTTAATAAATCATTAAATTCTGGTACAGTACCTCGAGATTGGAAACTGGCAAAGGTTACCCCCATACAAAAGAAGGGAAATAAGTCTCTTCCATGTAATTATAGACCGATCAGCCTCACCTCAGTAGTCAGTAAAGTAATGGAATCCATATTGCGTAACAAACTAGTAAGCTACATGGAAGAGAACAGTCTCATTAAAAACTCCCAACATGGCTTCCGTAATAAACGTTCATGCCTCACTAACCTACTAGACTTTTACAACGATGTATTTAACATATTTGACGTGTCCAAAGCGGTAGATGTAATTTATCTGGACTTTCAAAAAGCGTTTGACAAAGGGAGAAAGGCCTATGTCATTAAAACTTTGAAAGAACGAATGAGAAGGTTAAAAATATGAGAAATAAAAAATAAAAAATACTACAGAAGGCAAGGAAGGAATGGGGAGTGGGAGAGAGAGAAGACAGGGGCGAGGTGGTTGTGTGAGGTTGCCAGTTACTTGAAAGATATAGGTATAAGTTTATTTATTTTCGGCGAGAAAAGGTGATAAGGAGGGGGACTGCCAGCATGAAGGGTGAAAAGAATACAGGGAGAGCTGAAGACAGAAAAGGGATTGTCTCGGCTCCGTTATTTGTTGCTTAATATCCAAAGGATAATAATCAGTATCTCTCTACAGGGGTGAACAATAGACAGTGTCTGTCTTTATTTAATAGATCAAATGCAATATAATGAAGCAGATATTCTAATTGTTTTTAATTTCTTTTCAACTACTCACCCTCATCTGTCCTATACACGACCGATGCCCTATCCATATGACCAGGATAGTTCAAGAATGGTTTACTGCTCATGATAATTTGTAGGTGATAGATTGGTGTAGTTAGGACTGCGATATGAACCCCATAGAAAATATAGGGGTTCTATCGTTAACACGTGGGATCAGGAACGAGAGAGAACCACAGCAGAGTTGTTACGGCACACCAGAGCACAGTGGGAGATTTTTCGAGGAAAACCCGATATAGTGAGGAGGCATAGTGCCTCAATGTCCGAGCGACTGCAGACTGTCATTGAGAAGGAGGGTGGCTGGACACGATACTAGTAACAAATTGATGAGTAAGAAAATGAAATATGTAATGTACAGTATTTCAAGCCTTAATGTGTTCATAGAAGTGTACCGTATATAAATAGTGTATACACTGTATCTCATCGTGGCTAAGGGTCTAAACTCTAAAGCAATACATATCTAGGTGATTATAATAAAAACATAACATTACACATGCTTAATGCAAACGTGAGGTCGAAGTAAAAACTTCAGGTTATATTAAGTTGACAGTTATTATAATTGTATGACACCAATTAATAACAACTATACATATAACGTGTTCATCATTTACAGTGTGGTGCCTACAGTCACAGTTGGGTTATGGGTGTGGAAGGCTTCGTACCGAGGACTTGTGGAGCTTTCACCTAAACTGACAAGTCATGTAAACAATAACAAATAAATGTCTGATTTCAATTTTTCTCTGTTTTAATTAGTAAAAACATTAGTGCTGACACAATATCCTCTAAATCTTGTGGTTGGTTCACTAACACTGGCGTCTGAATGGCTGGCCTAGATGTTGACCTCAGATAAATAAATAAGGGTAATAAATATATTCGTCATATATAACGGATTGTATTTGCATACCAAATATCACTTTTATTTCTATTCTGGTCTTGTTTGCACATTAACAGATTATGCAGCAACACACAGAATGATGGTGGTGGTGGTAAGATGGAGAGGAAGAAAGGAATGCTGGGAAGGAGGGAGAGGAAACAGCGAATGGAATAAGGAAGGACGGGATTGGGGAGAACAGATGGAGTGGTTATTGGGTAGTTAAGATCTTACACTTTATAACTATTATCCTTTGGTAACCAGTTACACAATAAAAGTTTCATAAAAAATGTCGTGAATGATACAGGGTAACGATACAGGATTTACTTGAAATTTATTTCAACACTGAGTAGGTGGTGCATGGCTTGATATATTAGTCATCAAAAACTGGTGTCGTGTGAATTGTATTACGTAAAATCTGGATTAATTTCATATAATAAAGAATATCTCATGGAATGTAGCATCAGAGTTGGATTTACAGTAGATAACAGAAGAAAACATAATAAAGGCGACAGTCAGCTTTGTTCGTTTATAATCTTTAGCTACTTGATCCAATAATTCTCTCCATCTATAATACTACTACTCGATCACTGGTGAAGCTTTACCCCCTCTCCCCAACCCAACCCCTCCTACCACCTTCCAGTGAGTGGTTCACATCCATGATTACAAGTGGTTCGGGATTCAAATATCTGGAAGGCTCAACATTGGTAAAGATACGTGGTAAACGCTCCCACATTACCCCCTATATAACCCCGCCCACATTTCTCCCCTCCCCCCCCTCCACCTGCCAGTGATACCAGATCCACTGAGGCCCACACCAAGTCGCTGGTGGAAGAAGTGTGGACCCTTGATCTGTACCAGAAGCGTATTACAACCTTAATACATTTCATCCTCTGATAAGGAAAACCTCAACAAAAGTTTAAGTCTAGCTATGAAGGATTATCAGACGGTTTGCACTTTGTCCCTCTTTACTTAGCTATGAAGGATTATCAGACAGATTTGATCTATGTCCACCTCTACCTTCCACTAAATATATACAGTATCTCTGACGGGGAAATTGTTGAGGGGTTGCGGTGCGGTGCGGTGCCTCCAGGGGACCAAAATTCCTGACTGGAAATTTATGGGACGGACAAAAATCTCATGAACCCCTGGACATGCTGACCAATACAGGCATATTATTTTATTGCCTTTATACCGTAGCCCCCTTCCCCGATACACCCCTCCTCGTACACCCTCCCCTGACTTACCCCTTAACCCCCCTCAAACTACCCCCCCCCCACCAATTTTTCCCTCCTACGATCCACCTCACCCCATCCCCCGACCCACCCCTTCCCTCTCTTTTCCCATAGTCGATTTTCATTTTCATTTTTATACTGTAGTCCCTCACTCTATTCTTTTGACCATAGCCATACGTTCTTTTACACTAATTTATTTCAACAATATTCCCTGAACTTACTGATGGGTAATTTTCTGTCTCTTTACTATTTCTTTCCATCACATTTCCTTCATTATTATTCGAGAGTCATGGCATTTTAAATAGGCAATCTCAATTATAATTGAAGGTTAATTTTTCTTTTTAAAACTAATTTCCATTGTTTCTATAGTGGCTCCTTCATTTTTACATAAAAGCTAAATCTGTATAACAATACAGATCTTAAGAGAATAGTATACTTTTGGTACATTAGTGTTACGTCCCAGGCGGGAAAACTCCCCCTATGGGACGTCATCTATATCTATAAAAGAGAGGCGTCTGTCTGTGTCCATTTTTCTCGACTGTCTGCTGCCATGGGGTGCCAGGAAATGACAACCTACGCCTTCACACGACACTCACAGTTCATCTACCAAGAGATGAATAATTTCTATAAAGAACAAGAAAGTGTGGCCCAACAGTGTGTGGAAAAATTGTATGAAAAGGAAGATAGAGTGAGAGACAGTGATGGAAAACTGGATATTGATGTTAGTTTTGATGGCACATGGCTCACTAGGTGTCACAAATCACATGTAGGAGCAGGGTTTGTAATGGACATTTCATCTGGGATGGTGATAGATTATGAAGTCTTGAGCAATTTTTGTAAAGCATGTGGAAATACGACAAAAAGGAAAGATAAAGCGACTTTTGAAGAGTGGAGCAAGAGGGTGCATGCAGAAAAGTGTCAAGCAAACTTTTCTGGATTGGCAGGAGCTATGGAAGCACAATCAGCAGTTAGGATATGGGAAAGGAGTGAAAGGAAAGGGTTCAGGTACCTAACTTTCCTGAGTGATGGTGACTCAAGCTCCTACAAATCAGTGTGCAATATGAACAATGGTAAAGGACCGTATAATAATCACAGTGTTGTGAAGGAAGAATGTGTCAATCATATTCAAAAGAGAATGGGCACAAGGTTACGAAAATTAAAAGATAAACTGAAAGAAGAAAAAACTACGAAAACCGGAAAAGTCATACGGAAGAGCTTGGTTGGTGGAAGGCATCAGCTAACGGACAAACAAATTGATGCCTTCCAAAGATACTATGGGAAGGCCATAAGGGACAGTGTGGACACAGATACGATAACTATGAAACTAAAAGTTATGTCTGGTTTTTGGCATTCTATTTCTCGTGATAATGACCACCATCACATACACTGCGACTCCTCTTGGTGCGTCTTCAAGAAAGCCATGGATGAAGGAAAGCCTCTTCCCTCACATGATATAATGAAAAATTATATCAGACTTGAACAAAAGTATGAGAATAGAGTGAGGGATGTATTCTTCGACCTATCAAACCCAGCCCTTCTTGAGAGATGCCTCAGGGGAGAAAGCCAAAACCGGAATGAAGGTCTACACTCAAAACTTTGGCAACATCAAAGCAAAGCCAAGTTTGCTGGCCCATATCCTCCAGAGGGTGACGCTTATGACGCAACTAACCATAATAGAACACAACTTTGGGTATGAAGCAAAACACTTCCTTGCATACCTTGGCCTTACATCCACATCTGACAGTGTTTTTGCAAGAAAGAGGATGGACAGAAGGAAAGAAACACCAAGCAAACCCCCCAAAAAACAAAAGAAAAGCACCTGGCATCACCTGGCCCTGATTACTAACCTGGTAACTTTTGATGTCACTGACTGTTCCTGGCAACAATGAGGTGGGTTGGCTCCACTGACACCCTGGCAATATGTCATTTATATATTAGATATGTATAATATATCTTATGATTTATTATATACTCTGATATGTAAATGACAGGGGACCAGGAGCCTTGACATCCAAAAGTATACTAGGCAAGGCAGAACACTCCCACCACAGGGACTACACAGGTGACATCAAAATGACCTAAAATTACCTGAACATGATGCCTGACTCTCTACTACTGACCTCCCAGTAAGGGCAAAACGATTGTGTAAGTAGATATTCAAATTTGGTAACTGTTGGCATGATCTTTATGGTATAGTGAAGATGAATTACAAAAATGCCATTTTCTCGAAATAATTTTTTCATGCATGAAATTAATACTAACTCCATATATAATAGCGCGATTTTAACAATTCTTGTTGCAAAATGACCGTCAAGTTCGTATCTACTAATACTAGCACGGTCATGAATTATTTCCAGTTAATACATTTTTTACCGATTTTTAAATGGCGGTTTTCTGATGAAAAAAAAAAATCACATTTTTGAAATGTGATTGAAACATTGTCATTTCAGATAGATTTACAAAAAAACTACGTTTGGTACCCCTAGGTGTTGGCTATCTGTGGCCAAAAAGAAAATGCAATACTATTTATATATACTGAAAGTTTACATAATTTTCGAATATCTATCATCTCTATAGCTTTATATTTTTAGCGCAAAAACTTCAGCAACTTTATTTATCAAATTACTTGTACACAAGCATCACACATTCATGCATTTTGTGTAAAATTTTTATTGACCTGTCTGAAAAACTAAAGTTAGGAGGACCAGAAAACGAATTTCGTGACCGTGTATCAGAACTCTCTCAATGAAGAATGTCGACAGGCACAACGAGACAAGCAGACAGCATATTGCCAATGGTCCCGATCCCGTTCCCCTGCGTCATGGGATAACTATGTGCAGCATCGCTCACTGGCATAGAGTGTATGCTGGGGCGCAAAATAACTACCATGATCACCTAAAAGACATTTGGACTGGCGCTTCTCAGCCTCACGTTTTGTGGTCTGCCCTTAAGCGGTCACTCTTTGGTGTTGATTCCAGCCTTCCTCCTTTATCCTGTGCTGATGGATCAGTTTGTTCTAGTTCGAAAGATAAAAAGCAGATCTGCTTGCTTTTATTTTCATCAGTAAGCAGAGTGATGAAAATCTGCAACTGTCATCATCTTGTTTTCCTCAAAGTGGACTTATATCATTGGCTTTCAAATGAAAGGAGCTACACTCTTATCTTAAGGACCTTGACTCCTTTGGGGGTTGCGACACATTGGGCTTTGTACCCATTTTTTACAAAAACATTGCCCTGTCACTAACTCCTAAATTGGCAAAAAAAAATAGAATTCTCATAAGCCGAGAAACTTTTCCTGAATGTTGGCGTGTTGCAAATATCACCCCCATCCCCAAGGGGTCTTCACCATCCATTCACCCTAATGATTACAAACCTATCTCCATTACCCCAATTTTATCTAAGATCTTTTAGCGTTTGCTGGCCAAGTGACTAACACGATTTTTAGACATTAATAAACTGTTGCGACAGAAGCAATTTGGTTTTAGGAAAGGAGTAGGTATTTCAGATGCCCTTCTTTTTATTACTCATAACTTGCAGGCATCTCTTGATGTTGGACATGAATCTCGACTGGTCTCCCTTGACTTTAGCTCTGCTTTTGACCTTGTCAACCATAAAGCACTTTTGTTTAAGGCTAGATGTCTAGGAATTGGGGGCCGCTTCTTTAATATAATAGCAGAGTTGCTATCTAATAGGAGACGAGGAGTTTCTGTTTATGGTTATTTTAGCTCTTTTAACCTTGTAAATCTGGTGTTCCTCATGGTAGTGTCCTGGGACCACTTTTTTTATTATTTATACTTCGGACATGTGGTCTGATATTAAGTCTAATATGGTCGCTTATGCCGACGATACAACTTTGTCTGCACCTATTATTTCTCCACAAGATAGGTAGCGTGTCGCTGAATTACTTACCTAGGATGTATTAAAGATATAGTCCTGGTGTGACTTATGGGGGATGAGGATCAATCCCTCCAAATCTCATAGACTTATCGTCAGTCGGTCAAGGACTCCCCTTCCACCTCATCTGGATCTAATTGTGAATGGGGATGTGATAAAAAATTGTTCATCTTTAAAGTTGGTGGGTGTCACTTTGACTCCAAACTGACGTTTGAGGAACATTTGCGTTCTGTTGCTTCCTCAATCTCACAAAGGGTTGGTCTGCTTCGCTTCGCAAATGTCGTCGTTTATATTCTACTGATGATGTTGTTAGAAATAATTTTTACTCTTTTCTGTTACCTCAATTTGAGTATTGTCATTCTGTGTGGCTTTCAGCCTCCGAAAAACACCTCAAGCTTCTAGACAGGCTTTTAGTCAGATTCGGTTTTCGCTGCTGGACTTGCGATTGAATGTTAGACATCGTCGAATGGTGGGCGCTCTTACTCATCTCTATAAAAAAAATTACAACGCTGATCATCCTTTGCACTGCCTATCAATGTGAGAGAGAGAGAGAGAGAGGGAAGGATCGAGTCTTGTTAGGTTTGCGTAATGAAATTAGTTTATTTCATTTTATTATTTTTTATTTATTCAGATGATGATGAAGATGGGAATGATCGAGTTGATGTAATGGTAGGGTCACAAATGGGAGGTGGGTTTGAAGGTGGGGTAACTTGCTGCCATGGGGCTCCTTGTTCCGGGAAAAAACGAATATTTCCACCTCTTTGGTAATAAAAACGGCCTAGAAGGCCATTCTCTTCCCTCTCCCTGTTCAGTCCCATGGCAAACCTAACCATCTACTGAATGGTGGCCCCGTCCATATTCCTAAAAAAAAAAAAAAAAAATTATATGTACAGCCGACAGCATAAATTCGCGTCCATCTTATGCACTTGGTAATGCTACTATGACCAGATAGTTGCATTCTGAATCAGTTTCTATCCTAAAAAATCATGTGTAATTTACCACATGTAAAGTATATCTGTCATCTCTGCATTCAAATTGTTAAAACATCACTATAGCTCATACATACGTAAGTGGAAATGAAGCGAACTTATGCTGTCGACTGTACATGGATAGTAATACATAATGGACATATATACTTCATAGCATAATGAGAGGAACGTCCTTATCCTGCAGTGTCTCGATACATTCTGAATGAGTGGACGGTCGGACACGGTCCACCAGTGCTGCACTGTTTTCCGTAATGGTGGTGACGTCACGATATCCGCCATGATCTTATGGCATATGGGTATAGAAAATGGAGTGAGCGATATGGGTAACTATAGCATTGATGCGACTGATAAGACGTCATTTGCCTACACTTTTTCACAATTATTTAAAACTTGACACGAAGAGAATAAAGAAATTTATGCATCATAAAGAATCCCATACATAGGCCTATTTGATGTGTTTTAATGATATTTTATTTCAATAAGAATAAATAATAATTACAGTACGAGAAAATAATTTTTTTATTTTAACTTTCCATCACCATGCATACTTAAAATAACTCTAAATGTGTTAATTATGCAATACACAACAACCACTAAATGTATACAAATTACCATCGCAATACAACACTTATAATTGCATTTTATCATTTGGTTCGTATATTGCACAACCACCTTGCTCACGTGCGCATTCACTCAAAGTAATCAATTACTTCACTGTAATTGTATGCAAGCTATTTCTCTGTTTCCTTTTGATTAAATGCATTTTGGAAAATAAGCGTTCAACATCAGCATTGGATGTTGGGATTGACAAGACCTCTAATGCGAATTGCCCAAAACATTTAAATTTACAGTTTCAATTGTCGTTTACAATGCATATTATATATTCATAAAATTTTAAAACATCTATTCTTGGATTTTGCATATCGTGTGGAAACTAGTGCCAGGGTATACCTCTCCACTGATCATCTAGTGTTTGGTAGTCATAATTACAAATCTGTGGCACTTCGCTGGCGAGCTCACGTAATATCTTTGCGTACACTCATATCTAATACTCTCTTTGGATGTAAGTATGAGGACAGTCTCCACAGCTTATTACTTAAGTTAAACCCTGTTCTTAATTCTGTACATAAAACTATTAAAAATTTTCGGCATCTCTTCTTAATTAATTAAGGGGAGGCCTCAGTGTCTTATGTCATAAAAAACGGGGCGCCGAAACAAAAAATTCGATCGCATTAAAATAATCGGCAAAAATCATTAGTTTCCCCTACACCAAGCCACTTCTCAATGCTCTATAGCCTAGGCCATGCTGAAGAAAATGGAAGTATTCCCAGTTAAAAGCACCAACTGAAGAATTTCCTACTGATTTTAGTTTCCAAGTTATTTTTTTTTCAAATTTCTTCACTATAAAAACTAACAACACGAAGGGTATTGAAGTTATGTCAATGAATCATATTCACACGTGACGTACGTATATATGAGCACATTTTGCAAGAAGAATTTCGATCTAAAAGGATTGTTTTATTTTTGGCGAAATTTTTCCCAAAATTTCAGGCGAAATTTTTGTTCAACAATTTCAGGCGAGGAATTTTCCCATTTATAGCAGTGATAATGGGCTTTTCGCTCTACAGCAGTGTTGCTATATATCAGAGGATAGTCCACATAAAATCTTTTGCAATTCTGAATTTTTTTTTTTTTTTTCCACAAAAATGTCAAATAATTTGGGAAAAATATTATTTGTTGCTCAATTGTTATGAAAATTAGTCGTTGGATAACCATTTCTCCTGGAAGTTGGGACGAGGAGCCATTATCGGAAAATAACAGTTGTATGCAGGTCAGACTTCAAAACACTCATAAGATATGATTCAATTATCAATTTGCAATGACAATTCAGTATATATCAATGAGGAACGGTGACAGCCATGGTGTCATAAATTAGCCCTACAAAGGTTTCTTCATATTACAATCATTAAGAACATTTCTTTTTAATTCATTTATTTATTTATTTTTTGCTAAAATATCGTCAAGTATTTTGCCGATAATTCGATGTAGCAATATTACACGTGTAAATCATTTCTTATGCCTCGTTAAAACAAAATACATCAGTTATTGATATGTTTTTCAATTTTCTATGTAAACAGAGCACGGAGAGATATAGACAAATGGGCAACTGATTAATACTAAGGTTTGATCCAAATAAATGTATTCACCATAGATTATTCATGTTAATGGCTGATTTAGGATAAAATTTGAAGGTCATTACTAATAAGTAAGTACCTAACACATACCTGTATCACTGTGATATCCAGTAGCTCGCAGCAGAGGTGTGGATGGTTCAGCTGGGGTAGCCACACTGATGAATTTCCATTGCCCTTTCTATGAAATCATCTTTGTACACGTCATCAGTCATGAACAACATTTAAAAACTTCACTAATGAAGAAGGAATGACTTAAACTATTATTTCAACATATTCATTTATTGTTTTATTACTAATGGATGACATAAAAATTGAAAATCGGTATTAGGGAAATATTTTCGCTTGTGACGTCACGTCCGTTTGGTGACGTCACCTTCCGTTTAGCAGACGAATTTCCGTCGAAATGCAGCACTGCGGTCCACTGGTTGGAGTTGACAAGCAGCAAACTTTCGTCCTTTTTCACTAATGCACCATTTTTTTTCTTTATGCTAGACTACATACTTTTCCTTCTCCATGATCCTATATCTAACTTTCCTTCACCATTATTACTTTGATATAATATTTCTGCAATAGTTGGAATAATGAGGAGGTTGAAAATAACAACGTGAATGTGTTACTGGCTATAATTTGACGGAAAGGAGCGAAAACAATGAGGATAGGTAGATGTAAGTCCTCCACCACCTCCTCCCTCTCTCCCTGTCCTATCCACCCCTCCCTCTATCCCTGTCTATCCCCCCCCTCCCTGTCACCCCCCCCCCCCCCACAGGCTAAGAGACTTCAGTCCTTAGTAGATTTGGCGGTAATTTATTTCACAATTATGGGTAACATAAAATTGAAAAACAATATTATCAGCAATAATTGCTTAGTATGAGTCGTGAAAGAACTTCACTTCATGACAGTTCCATAAATGGTAGCGCGCGTGTTTACAGTGTTCAGTAATGATATGTATAACCACGGTCGAGTTAGTAACTCGACCGTGTGTATAACAGCAGAGTAATATTGACACTGCGGGTGAAATATGCAACAGAAAGTTTTACCTCTATTGCACGTTTCACCCAAAATAAACCAATCATAAACATATATATGTGTGTGTGTGTGTGTGTATGTGTAAACAAATCAAGATATGATGTCTCTAACGTGTGTGTGTGTGTGATTGTGTAAACAAGTCAAGATGTGATGTCTCTAACGTGTGTGTGTGCGCGTGTGTGTGTGATCGCCCTACTGAGTGTGTGTGCCATATTTAGCCGCCAAATGCCCCTCGAAAAGATAGTATGTCTCTAGACATAGGTGGCAATTACATAATAAACATTTTCCTACTTCTTCTCCTCTCTCCCCATATTCCCTTCCTCCCATTCCCCACCTCCTTTTCTCCAATGGAGAGAGAGTTTATTCACTGCACTCTGGACTATAAGTCCTGAGTGGTCAAAGCATGAGTCATCACGGGTTGGCTGTCAGGTCGCCGAGTCTCCCACTCACAAATAACTTTTCTTTGTTATTCGTCATCTTTATACCGAATAAATATCGTTGGTTTAGTAAATAATTATGTATTAGCGTCTCTTCCAATATCAGTATCCCTTACTCTTGGCTGATGTAAGTGATCTTGAAGTATAATGGAGGAAAATAAATGCTGAGAGACTTGGGGAGGGTAACAAAGTTTATTCATACATGTTTTTATACTGGTGATTTCAGACCCATGTTATTTTGTTAATGTTCCCAACTTTCTTTTTTTAACAGTTCTGTTATTACTAATTTTGTCGTTGATTCTTGCACAATAATTATTCAATAAGGTATTGGAGGATGAATATATTAACATTTTCTGGATTTTTTCTATGTCGTGTCCCATATCACAGTCATTTAGGGGCAAGAAGGCATCATTATCAGCGAGGCTATTCAGTGAAATGTCTGTAGCTAAATTCTTTTGATCGATTGATTTAATGAAATCAGGACACTGTACGAGTTTGTTAATGGTTAAATATGTAAACATTACTACATTAACCACTGACTCATGTGGATATATCAGTCCTCCTCTACTAATACCCTGTATATAGATATTGTTATCTGGTAAGTTCTCCTTTGATCCTTGACAACTGAGTAGGTCTTTGCATGCGGTACACTTCATCTTTTTTACAACACCATAAACACAATAACCAGCCAGGTATGTGATGACTGGCAGGAGATCCATGCATTGGTCAATATCGTTTGGATTTATATCAATATTTAATGACTCTACATTCACTGAGTCCTGGTTTTGCATACAGTCCCAGTTTGTTTAATCAAAATTTCTTAGTTCTATTTCCTTATTGTGAAATGGTAATCTGAGGACAGACATTAACCTAATTTCGTTTTCGCACTCAAAAACCTGCCTCAATGAAATATGATAGCTACACCCAGAAAGTCGACGATGTTTACCAAACCTATTTTCTAGTTGATCTGTCTGAAATTTTCCAGGCAAAACATATTTCATATCTAGTTTTTCTAAACAATATTTTGTAACCTCCATTATTACACTGGTTGTGTGTTTCAAAGCAGTGAAGGTTTCTCTGCTTAACTTTCCTCCATTTCCAGATAATTTATCCCAAAGTTCTAGCCACACATGAAATTTACTTAAGAAAATGTATTTTTCATCATTTAATGTCGTTTCTATGGCGAATTCCTTTCTCAGGATGCTTAACGTTCATTATGGTCCACCAGTGCAAAATTATTTTAATATAATGGGAAACATCTTCAAAATAATTATGACAAACAGTGTTTTCTTCCAATGGTTACTAGTGCTTCTATAACATACTCATTGAAAATTTGTAAGACAAGACTAACGTTTGGCCTTTCCAGACTCGACGGATTCAAAGCCTTCAATGTTAGTTTGTGTGCATATTTGAGAAGACAATCGCCTTCCAAAATGTGCAGTTCCTTTAGGGTGGTAAATGGAGCATTACATATTTTGATCACACTATCGAATGCACTCTCAAAGTTAAACTCTGGAAATGTCATACACTTTGCAGTATCTTTTTGGTTGAGCCAGTTATTTCTACTACATTTGAGCAAATGCACAGAGACAAACATAAAAAAGAGAGGGCGAGAGCCATCTGCTGGGTGTTCATACGTAACTGAAAGTTTTGGAGGCACTGAAAAGTATGACATGGCTTTCTGGTTAATTGCATTATTGTCAGTTAACACACACACTACTGTAAACCCAATATTTTCTAGGCCAATGATTATCTGCTTTATGTAGGTAAACAGATTTTCTGCTGTTATACTCTTCACTGGCATGATATGAACGACATCTTTAAATTTTGAAAGCACACTGTTCACCATGAACACATAAGCACTTGTTGCTGCATCACAATTGTTGAAGGATGAGCCAACAATATTTCCACCTTTGTAGTCATAAAAAGGCTTAATATGAATTTCATCAATCATGAGAGTCATTTTTTATCACTTTCAGAGAGATATTTGAACTTGTTCTTTATATACATAAGAAACATTTGATCACGTTGCTCTGTTGCTGGACTTAAATTCTGTGATAAAGTTAGTCTTCTGACAGTAGAATAGCAAGGCAGTATCAAGTATTTGGAATTTCTCAAAAAACTATAGCCTTTTGGGGAGCAGTTATATAGAAACGATGAAAATATCATGAACTCTGGTGAATATTCAAGCTTATTCAGGGTCATCAGCTGAAGTTGTTCACATATCGCTCTTATGTTAGTGAAAAACTTGTATGACTCATCCTTCAGTAATGACAATGCAGCAATGGCAAACTCTAATAAAAAAATTACACGAGACGAATCAGTTGCAATTCCTTATAAATCACACTTTTTAAGGTGGGTCAACAGTTCCTGGAGAGAACTGATCGTATTTATAACTGTAGGTATCTTGTATCCTCCTCAACTCTATTTACATATATTTTCACTGCACAGTCTTCGTCAATAAGAATGGAGGTAATTATCTCATTATGTGGGTATCCCGAAATACTGTAAATTTGCAGTAACTCTTCTCTCCTTTTTACTGACCAGTACGAATCAGGAAAGCTTAGTCTTGACTCCAGTTCATCTAAATTTGAAAAACTGTTTTGCCGCTGGTAATTCATATCATCCTCGTTGCGTTTTGCTATTGCAGCCTGGATCTCTGCCTCTATCTTTCTCTTCCGTCTCACGTCTGGGGACTCACGTGTGGTTGCAGTGGTTGATAAGTATGAGGGAGAGTTGGGTAACTTCGTCGGAATTGCTCCCTTTCGAAGTCGTGGCACTTTCAGCTTTGCAGTTAACGTGGTCCCTGTTTTCTCGTTGAATAATGAAATCTCCCATTCAATGTCCTCCAACTGGAAATGCTGATAACATGCCTGTAGGACGTGATGGTTTTATTATTATCCCATTAAGTAATATGTCCTTTGATACACGTTTATCAGATGCAAATAAGTATAGCTAGTCGTGTAATTTGTCTAGGATTGCATTACTTTATCCGAAAAAAAAAACATATTAGATGAGGGAACCGTTTTATTTTTGTCTACCTATTTACACTGCAAATCATTTGTTTCCCCATTCCATATGTATTTCGCTTAAAAATTATGGTGAAAATTGTCACGAAACTAGGACTCGTGACCATAGTTTTCTTCACCACCCACAGATGTATTCTACCTACCACATTTCAATATCATCTTGAATACCCGTTTCATTATCAGAAGATGTGTTCTTTGGGAGTTGATATGAGGGTAGTGAAAATATGGTCACGTAACCCAGCTTCGTGACAATAATACTACATGAAAATAGTGCCTACGGCCTATATTCCCACTGCAGAAATGGATATAATATTTACTGTTACTATAAGCAAGACATACTCCCCTTAGCTGTACGAAACACATACATTTGCTACTTACCCTATGGTTTGAAGTTGGTGTGAAGTTATCCCTTCTGATCGCTCTCAACCCCGTGTTGAACAATTTTTCTTCCTTTGGAAAGGAAAAAAGTGTGGACTTTGGGCCCATTATCATAATTCCCATTGCATAGGGGAACACAACACTTTAGTGGCATTGCAGTTTCATTCACTGAATGTACATACCTTCTCGATGGAAACCAAGGCAACCTCGACTGGCCTCATAGGAAAAACCTCTCCTCTTACCTTATTTACCAATCAATTGTCTGTTGCAATCGATTAATAATATATATATATAACCATAAAGCTTTGCAAAAACTGGTAATTGATACAGAGCTTTCAACTTTGGCTATCTCTTCGTCACGAGAGACAAAGGCGAGATAAGAGAGAGATAGACCCAAGGACGAGCAATATGCATGTGTGACCACTAGCATGGAGGTATGAGGCAGAACTGAATACAAACTGGCTGCCTCGCATCCACCCTGGCAACGCGTGTCTGCGATCGATAATCTGGCGCCAGTATGTTTCAATGCGCCTACACTGACTAACTTTACATCTTATACTACCATACACATCAGTTATACATGCAATTTTAATAAACGACGTGTAAAAGCGATTTTTTGTTCCCCATATTTCTTGGATACACCAGTGTAAAGGCGAGAATTTTGTTCCCTTAATTTATATTATTTATTTACTTTATAATGCTACCACTCTATCCTTTCGCTGGATCAACCCGATCTGGAAAAAAAAGAGACTGATGTGGAACAGGACTTGCCCTGCGAATACAAAGGACAAGTCCGGTCTCTCCTCAGTACTAGGTATACGCTGCCACCACCAGACCAAGTTGACAGAGGAATCAAGTGAACACACACCGGAAGGGTAGCGTAGCGTTAGCTTAATTAGGCACGTGAGTAAGCAACCCAGACTACAATTTTAACGGAGGTACGATCAGTGTTGTGAATTGAGAACTAATATCTATATAGGATCACAGTCTATTTGTTAATTAATATCGGTGACGGAAATACTCAACTAATTATAAACTCATTTTATTTACAATCATTTTAACACAAAAAGACATTAATGCATATACAATAATAATACAATACAACTTCCCCCCTCCCTTGTTAAGATTTTCTAATCACCGTTCAGCCAACCCAGGATAAGGAGTTTCCTGTATCTCGCTGGCTTGCTGAGAACTAACCAGACATAAATCCCAAAACAAAACCAATTCTTACAATATGTTCTTCCCTTCCCACAATATCCCAAATAATTCATAATAATAATTTTGTTCATAATGAAGCCGAAATAAAGCTAGTACAATAAAAAAAATCACATCCTAATCTAAAAATTCTAATAATATCATTCTTATTGTAAATTGCCAGCAATTATTATTAGCATTTTTCACCACATGTGTGTCAAGTTGCTCAAGGGTTTGTTTGCTAATAAATGGCTGCTTCTCCCAGCTGTCACACGGCCGAGGTCAGAGTGAGAACAAAAAAACAATATACATTAGCTACTATGTCCTTACGTGAACACACAATATCCTTCAGTTATTTAAATTCAATCACTGGACTAACTAATTCACCATTCACAATATCTACAGCCATGTTACAATATATATAATGGACCAAAATTAAAATACCCCAAACCATTTTTAGATAAAGCCTTAAAATTGGCAAGAACATCATTTTATAGGGTTGAACCTCCCCTACCCCGTGACAATAAAAACTTATTGATATTACCCTACAATGATAAATTTGCCAAAATCCCTCATCTTCTAAAAACATGGAATGTTAATGTTGCCTTCTGCAATAATAACACAGTCAAGAAAATTTTGATAAAAAATTCATTCAATTCCTCATGTGGGTGTATCTACAAAGTACCTTGTAAAAAATGCAGTATGTTCTATATAGGACAAACTGGAAAAGACCTTTCAACCAGGGTCAAACAGCATAAATATAGTGTTAGGACCAGACAAGAATATAATGCTTTATTTATTCATATGAGACAATAATCATTGTATTGACTGGGATAATGCTTCATCAATCATGTCTTGTAATTCATCCGTAAATAGAAACATCATAGAGTCAAGTTTGATTAAACACACAGAAAATATTAATATGAACTTAAACAATGGTATGTACAAGTTGGATTGTTTTATCATAGACAAGATTGTTAATAAGATAAGTCCAACAGCTATTCCTTAATGACTGAGGATAATCTTAGGTTTAGAGGTCATGTCAGGTTTGATGAAGATTGGGTCAGATAAAGCCTTGTAGCACCATATGGGTGTGTATTGCTTTGAACTCGTAGTGGCAACACCTTCAGGTTGCCAGTTAGTTATTAAGTGTATCGGTATATAAGGTGTCTCGGCAACTATTCTTCTACATTCTATATTTCCCCTGAAGATGTGAATACACGAAAGCCATTGGGACTGTGTCTGTGTCCTCTGTCTGTGTCTGTGTCCTCTGTCTGTGTCTGTGTCCTCTGTCTGTGTCTGTGTCTGTGTCCTCTGTGTCTGTGTCCTCTGTGTCTGTGTCTGTGTCCTCTGTCTGTGTCTGTGTCCTCTGTCTGTGTCTGTGTCCTCTGTCTGTGTCTGTGTCCTCCGTCTGTGTCTGTGTCCTCCGTCTGTGTCTGTGTCCTCCGTCTGTGTCTGTGTCCTCCGTCTGTGTCTGTGTCCTCTGTATGTGTCTGTGTCCTGTCTGTATCTGTGTCAGTGTCCTGTCTGTATCTGTGTCTGTGTCCTCTGTCTGTGTCTGTGTCCTCTGTCTGTGTCCTCTGTCTGTGTCTGTGCCCTCTGTCTGTGTCTGTGTCCTCTGTCTGTGTATGTGTCCTGTGTCTGTGTCCTCTGTCTGTGTCTGTGTCCTCTGTCTGTGTCTGTGTCCTCTGTCTGTGTCTGTGTCCTCTGTCTGTGTCTGTGTCCTCTGTCTGTGTCTGTGTCCTCTGTCTGTGTCTGTGTCCTCTGTCTGTGTCTGTGTCCTCTGTCTGTGTCTGTGTCCTGTGTCTGTGTCTGTGTCCTGTGTCTGTGTCCTGTGTCTGTGTCTGTGTCCTCTGTCTGTGTCTGTGTCCTCTGTCTGTGTCTGTGTCCTCTGTCTGTGTCTGTGTCCTCTGTCTGTGTCTGTGTCCTCTGTCTGTGTCTGTGTCCTCTGTCTGTGTCTGTGTCCTCTGTCTGTGTCTGTGTCCTCTGTCTGTGTCTGTGTCCTCTGTCTGTGTCTGTGTCCTCTGTCTGTGTCTGTGTCCTCTGTCTGTGTCTGTGTCCTCTGTCTGTGTCCTCTGTCTGTGTCTGTGTCCTCTGTCTGTGTCTGTGTCCTCTGTCTGTGTCTGTGTCCTCTGTCTGTGTCTGTGTCCTCTGTCTGTGTCTGTGTCCTCTGTCTGTGTCTGTGTCCTCTGTCTGTGTCTGTGTCTTCTGTCTGTGTCTGTGTCTTCTGTCTGTGTCCTCTGTCTGTGTCTGTGTCCTCTGTCTGTGTCCTCTGTCTGTGTCCTCTGTCTGTGTCTGTGTCCTCTGTCTGTGTCTGTGTCCTCTGTCTGTGTCTGTGTCCTCTGTCTGTGTCTGTGTCCTCTGTCTCTGTCCTCTGTCTCTGTCTCTGTCTCTGTGTCTCTCTCTCTCTCTCACTCCCCCCATTTCTAAATTCCCTAAACAACTCAGGGCAAATTTCCATGCAAGAAAACCTGAATTTTCAAGAAATTGACAACTCAAGAGCTGGAAAGTTTTCTGAAGCGGAAGAGTCTGTTATATTGGATAGAAAAACAGTCAGAAGACAGAAAACTACTGCATTACAGGACAATAAAAATTTCTTAATATCTATGACTTCTCACAACTTTGCATCAAGACAAACATCAGGTAATAAAGATTCATTTAAACTTGGTGGGCAGTCGAGGATTAACACAAATCAGGCTTCTTCATCAGTCAATCTCCTATCCTGACTAGAAATCAAAGAAAGGCAAAACTGGCAGCAACGGGAAATAGCTTCAACTTTTCTAGTGACAGTCAGACATTACCAAGTCATATTCAAAGCATTCTGGAAAAAACAATGACGCTTCAATTGAGCTTGCAGAAAGATTGATAAGTAACACAAGCCAGTTCTCACCTATCAAATGTTCCCCTATGATAACTAGAATTCTAGGAAGGACAAAGCATATATTAGAGAATACCAACCTGTCAAGTGTCAGTGAGAAGTACTCACCAAGTCATCTAAAAAAAAACTACCACACTCACAGGAAAAATTGCACCCAGGAGATCAAGAAGACTTTCTTCAAAAGCATACATCACAACAAGGCCTAGCAAGAAGTATGTAAGAAACAGAGATAAAAAATTAAGCATATGGGAATTAAGGGATATTTCCCCAGGTATCATTGGAGAGAAATGTCCTTTCCTTCCCTCAAGCATCAGAAGATCTAAATCATCTGCTAAGATGATGGGGATTAATAGCAACCAGAGCACAGTTTGTAGTCACAGTGAAAAGGAAAGTGAATCTCCTGGAGAAAGTTTTGACTGTGATTCAAGGCAAAATGATTTTGAGTTGGATAGTGTGCTGGAATTATCAGTTGCTGAAGATTTAAAGAGTAGAGAAAGGGAGAGTCACATTGGAAATGACGGCATTTTCTTAAGGCAAGGAAAGGAAATGAAAATTAATAGTATTTCCAGCTCCTCTGAATTTGGTAACTTGAAAAAAGACCAAGTGCAGTTGGCCCAAGATCTGAAAAATTGTGGGGAGAACATGATCGAAGAGCCAAGTTCCAGCTCACCCATTGAACAAGAGAGTCTACATAACACTGTCCAAAATAAGGCAGATTCATTTACCACCCTAGTCAAACCAGGAAAAAACTGGAGGAGGTCCCTCAGAAGCATGGCAGTACTACAGGCATCTTCTGCTGATCCTGATTTGGCCAGGGCATGGGAACATTTGAAACAGTTCCAGGCTAATTATAAGAGGAAGACGATTGGCCTCCGAGTGTCTGTCATTCCACCAGATATCAGTAAGAAAATTCAGGAGATGAGATACATCAGAGAAGAACTTCACAACCAGTCAGGCTTGCAAGTGACGTTCCTGAACAGCCATGGAACAGACCAGGATCTCAGTCTCGTGGTTGACCCTCGAGAGCGAGTGTTACATATGTGTAGTCAGGTTGAACCATTGCTACTGACAGAATGTTTTACCGAGAGCCGGCTTGCTTGCTGTAAAAAGATTGGAGAGGGAGTGTATGGAGAAGTGTTCATGACCCGTCCCAACCCTACCAGCCTAGAGGATGCCACTGTACTCAAGATTATGCCAATTGAGGGAGAGTTTGATGTAAATGGAGAGCCACAGAAGAAATTTGATGAAATTATGTCAGAGATTATCACTTCAAGGGAACTAAGCAACCTCAGAAACTCTGATCAAAGTAAGAATTGGACAGAGAACTTTGTACATATGCTGAATTGCTGGTGTATACAGGGAAGATATCACCAGGATCTCCTACAGTTATGGGACCAATATCATGAAGAAAAAGGCTCAGAAAATGACCGTCCTGATGTATTTCCTGATGAGCAGTTATATATAGTACTGGAGTTTGGGCACTGTGGGAGTGACCTGGAGAGCTACATATTTAACAATGCCAGGGATGCAAAGGCCGTTTTCCTTCAGATTGCATACAGTCTGGCAGTGGCAGAACAGTAGTGTGAATTTGAACATCGTGATATACACTGGGGCAACATATTAGTGGCCTCCACTCGTCAAACAAAATTCTCCTTTAAAGTTGACAGCGAGACCTACACTCTGAAAACACATAGACTGAAGGCCACAGTGATCGACTTCACCCTCTCCCGTTTGAAGACTAAACATTGTGTGGTATACAACAACCTTGCTTTGGATCCATCCCTCTCCACTGCTGAGGGAGATTACCAGTTTGAAATTTATCGACAAATGAAGAAAGCAAATGAAAATGAGTGGGAAACCTTCACCCCATATACAAATGTACTATGGCTACACTATCTGCTGGACAAAATGCTAACTGAATGCTACTACAAGAACAGCAAATCCAAGATTCACACAAAACACCGGGCGGAACTTGCTCAATTGAAGGAGATGATGTTGGGGTATGAGAGTGCCACACATTTTGTTCTTAGCAGAGAACTAGAGTACATCCCTTAACAGAAGTGGGTTCAGTATAGGGGGTATTTCTTTTTCAGAAAATGTCACCATTAACATTTGTGTTTTATTGAAATAGTTATTTTAACCAATGTTTAAGGGTTTAAAATAAATAAAAATTTTAACATACATGGAAGTAAATTTATCTTTATTGTGAACAAATATTTTTCCAGGATCTTAAAATGTATAGGAAATATCGCAATATTAGATAGTATGCAGTAAGAAGCAATTTATTGTATATTAGTGTATATTATAAAGATATTAGTAGTAGGAAAAAAAAAAAAAAAAACAGTGACCCAGTGACCGCTGTTCAGTGAGGAGCTCTGCGTCTGCGCTCAGTCCGTTCTAGTGCTTAGCGATTCCGTGTTAAGTGATTGTGTGTTTCCTGTGTGTTAAGTGATTGTGTATTCCTGTGTGGTATTTAAGTGCGCTAGTGTTCTGTGTTAAGTGATTGCGTGTATATCGAGAGTGGGTAGCATTTCTGGGTGCGTTGTGTGTTAAGTGAAAGAGTGTTTTTGCAAAATATTAGCATTTCTGTGTTCTATACGTACACTAGTGCAAAGTGATTGAGTGTATATTGTGAGGATTTAATATTTCTGTGTGGTCCTTCCTATTCAGTGTGTCTGCCCCTTTTTATATTCTGGTGTTCCCGTGTGTTCACGAGTGTGTGAGTTGTGCTGTGTGCTCCGCGTCCGTCTGTGTTTCCCGCCGTTATTGAGTGCTTGTGTTGTGTTCCACGTGAGTGTGCGGGGAATTCGTGTTCCCGAGTGTTTGAACATCTGCGTCTGTATACCTGAGGCCGTGTGAGAAGCGTGAAGCGAACACATCCCATCTCACATAAGTATTTTTACCTATACTCCATTTATTTTTTCTCTGTATTTTCTTACCTAAACTCTATTAATTTGTTCTCTGTATTTTCCAGTACTACCCCTCTCCACCCACCCACCCACACCCCCCCCCCATCTACACCCACGCCTGACTTTAACCGTCCTTTTCGTCTTTTGACCTGATTAAGCCTCTATCTTGCACTCGCCTCACCTTAATCTCGCCTCACCTGAATTAACCCTGTCGACACATCTATAGCGCCCTTTTCCAGCATTGTACTGTTCTCCAATATTTTATTATATTTGTCTAGACAATTGCATTTATATAATTCTGTATTGTTATTTCAGGCTTAAATTATACGTCTTGTTTTATTTCTTCATATTAGTCTACACGTTCTTGTGTTCCCGGCTCCTTACTGTTTTTAATAATCACTCTTTCTTTTCTCTTGACCTAGTCATATTTTTATAATTATACATTAATATTATTTCAGGTTTATATTATAAGTCCGTTCTATTTTGTTTTACTACTGTGTTCCCTATCGTGTTCATTATATAATTCTACATTTGTACATCTATAACTCTATAATAGTCTTATTTCAGGTTTATACTATAAGCTTGTGCTATTTTATTTATTAGTCTACACGTCAGTTATTGTTATTGTGTTTCCTGTTCCCTACCGTGTATCATTAATTCTACATTTGTATTTTTATAATTATTCTATACTAACGTCATTTCAGGTTTATGCTATAAGTCTGTTCTACTTTATCTTATGTTGTCTACTGTATTTTATAATTAATTCCATTTTTACAGGCATACATACTTGCATAATTCCTTCCGTACCATCTAATTAATCTTTATAACCGTCCTTTTCCATTCACCTAAATTCATTTTAAATATATATATATATATATATATATATATATATATATATATCGTAATTACCTGACCTACCCTCCTGCCACTAATACCTCCTTATCCCTACACACCTTTGTCCAACCTCACCCTGCCCTTCCCTCTGTACCTGTCCCTCCTATACCTCACCACACCTACCTCACCCGTCCTCACCCTCAACCCTACCTCGTCCCCCCCCCCCACCACCTCACTTCACCTCACCTTAATCCCCCCTCCCTACTGACACTAACCACGCCTGGCTAATCCCAGCAAACTCACCTCACCTCTCCTTGGTAATTACCCCAACTCCCCACCTCTCATTTCAACAACCCAACCGATCCTAAACCTATATCCTATTGTCCCCTCCCCCTCCCCCAAACCCCCACTGTACCCCCAGTCTGTACTTCCACATTTCGTACATCTCCCTCTACCCTCATCAAGTTGAAATTAATAAATTAATAATAAATAAATAAATAAATAAATTAATTAATTAATAAATTAATAAACTAATAAATTAACAAATAAGTTAATAAATAAATAAACTAATAAATTAATAAACTAATAAATTAACTAATAAATTAATTAATTAATAAATAAATTAATAAATAAATAAACTAATAAATTTAGTAATAAATAAATAAACTAATAAATAAATTAATTAATAAATAAATTAATTAATATAAATAAATAATTTAATAAATTAATAAATAAATTAATTAATAAATAAATTAATAAATAAATTAATTAATTAATAAATTAATAAATAAATTAATAAATAAATAAATAAATTAATTAATTAATTACTAAATTGATTAATAAATTAATAAATTAATAAGTAATTTAATAAATAAATTAATAATTAAATTAATAGCTATCACCATGGCACCCCAACTAACCTGTTCGACCTGCTCTGGAACTTTCGGCCCTACAATTTTCTTGAACAGAGACGTCCATGTTTATTGATTCTGCCAATTACGAGAGGAGCTGTCGACCGACTTGAAGGCAGCACAACGCAAGATCGATGCCTTGTGTGAGAAATTGGAAACGCTGCAAGAATTCACCACACTCAACGTAGGAGTGACACCATCGCCTGCCGTACCCGTTGACACAGCCCCTGTACAGACTGTCTCCACACCCTCACCTTCACCGGCACCACAAACCACACCTTTACCGTTATCGGCACCATCAGCAATTTCCATTTCTCCACGGGAGGAGTTCCGCGTTGTCAGGAACAACATTCGACCCTCAAGAAACATCATACCCATCACTACATGCCAGAACCGCTTCAAGATCCTGGCCCAAGACGACAATGAAGACGACACCGAGGCCAGGCTGGTTGGTGACCCCATGGTAAGGGGTCAACTCACCGAGTTTTGTGGCCGAGCACCCAAGTCGAGGAAGCGATTTTGCATCCTGGGTGGCGGCCTAGACGACGTGATTGACTCAGTGGACGAAGTGACAAGCCTGGTCCCCGACAACACCACCTACGTCATCCACGTTGGAACCAACGACGTATTGAAGACCAGATCGGAGGAGCTCCTCAACAAGTACCGACAGATGATTGCAAAGTTCAAGGAAAAGACGAACAACATCATACTCTCCGGAATCATCCCCCGCAGACAAGCAGACACCCGTTTCTACAACACCGCTACTAGTATCAACCGACGACTTGCCAACATCTGCAACGAGGAGAACGTCGATTTCGTCAACACATGGGACAATTTTTATTTTGATGACTCGTTGTTCTCAGATGATGGTGTCCATCTGAATCAGGTAGGAGCAGCCCGTTTTGGACGTTTGCTTAACGACGCGGTCATCAACCATCGTACAAAAAACGGATCTGCCCAGGTACGTCAAGGTCAGGTAACGCAAAACGAATAAACAGAATAATCCGAAACAGCTTAAAGGTATTTTACGTTAACGCTCGCAGCATCCATAACAAATTTACAGATTTAGAGGAATTAACTTTCACAGAATATTACGATATAATCGGCATAACAGAATCGTGGCTAAATACCGAAAGCAGAGACTTCCTAGCAGAGTATAAAATTCCCGGCTATACAATATTTGAGAAAGGTCGAATAAATAAAAGGGGAGGAGGAGTACTATTATATAATAAAGGTGACCTCAAACCGATCTTATTATCAAAGCCCCATATCGCTAACGTAGCTACACTATATATACTCATTAGAAATAAATTCGGGATGAAACTTTTGTTAGCCTTATTATACAGACCCCCAGCTCAACCAGTACAAACCGACCGTGATATCTATGAGCAAATTAACGAGATGAGTAACACGCAAGAGGCCGTAATTCTTGGCGATTTTGATTTACCAGTATCAAAGTGGGGAGAACCATTATCAGCTCACTATGGACAAACCTTTAAACTAACTTACAAGAGAGCTCCCTTATCCAGTTTGTTAATAGCCTAACTCGTAGAAATAACGTTCTTGACCTAGTATTTGCAACAAAAGAAGACTTGATAGAGAATATTAACGTGGGTGGTGAGTTTACTAATAGCGACTACTGCATAATCACATTCAGTATAAATTTCAATAGAAGTGAAATAAATTACAGTTACGAAAAAATCCCCAACTTTAGAAAAGTTAATTTTCACCAACTCAGTGCGATATTAAAAGATACCAAATGGAAATGTCTGCGAGACACTATTGACATTAATACACAATGGAATTTTTTCATTAATGCGTACACAAAAGCAGTCAAAGACAGCATACCGTTAAAAAACCGATGTTCAGTACAAAACTTAAAGCCCAAGTGGTGGAGTAAAGACATAGCCGACTGTTTACGTGCCAAAAAGAACGCCCACAATAGAGTAAAAATCACAGACGACATATTAGCCCTACTCTTGAAGCCAGCCAGTCCTACACCATCAAAGACAGATTCATTAAGGCCATTCCACAGAGACACCGACCTAGGGACCAACGATCGACTGTACTGACAGGTTCTACAGCGCGGCAATACGTAAGCATACATATGGGAGTCCAACGCACCACGAGTGACACGAGCTGGAACATACAGAGGTGGCAGAGAGGAGTTAAGAGGATGCAGCACATTACTTTTGATCTTGAACAGCATGCACAATGATGCAACAGAACGACGGTGACTCAGATTACAATCAAGTAAACTGCCGGTAAGAAAATTAGCATTGGAAACAATCCTATCCAGCAACTTGAGAGGCAACAGAGGCAACACAAAGGAGTTGTAACACCGCAGTAACAATGAGTGATCTCCGAACACCTACGCATTATACCTAACTTCTGGGAGACAGACCTTGAAATTGACCGAACACGCCTCTCAAAAGTCAGCTTGGCATCAAATGTAACTCCCAGAATAACCAATTTCTCAGACCCCTCCAATACAATCCCATCTTACCGCGGTGGGCGGTATATCTCATCATAACATTCCTGTACCACCGGTTCACCTATGTGCAATGTCCTTCTTGCATTTTGGGTGAGGCGTATAAGTTGGGAATGTTTGGGGCACTGGGTTGTCCTGGTTCAGAGGAAATGCTGTTCCCAAGGCGGACGAGTCCACCTTTTTGGTGGACCAACGGCATCCCCAAAGGAGGTTTAAAGTTGAAGCCATAGTCGCAAGCCCGATCTTCCTCCAACTCTCTCCTCTCCCTTCCATACGGGGCTTGGCGTATGCTTCTCTTCCTCTTTCTATTTTTTCTTCATAATTTTCCCGCCAATCCTATGTTGTCTGGGCAGGGCTTTGGGACTAGTTGGTGGTGGCGGCTTCTTTACCATCGTTACTGCCCCTCTAGTATTATTTGATTCTGTGTTATGTATCCAAAGATCTAGTTTTATGGGTTTTCTCTATCTGCTATTTTTTGTTTGCCTAAAACTTAGGTTTCCGGATGTGGAGTTGAACCCGGATCCGAGACGTCCTCCTCCTCGGTGCTGCAGAGTACTTTGCTCGAATGTGCGTGGTTTATCTGGGAATTTTGCTGATTTGACTGTGGCGGCCCCCCATTATGATGTGCTGTTATGCTCAGAGACTTTAGTCTCTGACAGGCGTCATCAGTCGGAATTACGGATTCCTGGTTTTGGTCGACCTGTTCTGCTGTACCGTGGGGAGTTGCTGCGGTCTCGTGGGTTAGCTGCTTACGTTAGAGATGGTTTCGGTTGTTTTAGACAGAAAAAGTTTGAATGTAGTTGCTGTGAGATGATGGTTTTGAGAGTATGTGGGAGACGGTTTAACTTTTATCTTTACAGCTTGTATCGGAACCCAGATCTGGAGGATGGTATATATGACTGTTTGTTAACATCAATGGCTAGGGTGCAAGCAAAGGACAGTCGTGCGTCATTTGTCTTTATGGGTGACCTCAATGTGCACCATGAGGAATGGCTAGGGTCCTCATTAACGACTCGTCATAGTGTTGCTGCTTTGGATTTTTCATCGGTCTCTGGCTGTGACCAATTGGTTGTTGGTCCAACCAATGTGAGAGGTGGAACCCTTGACCTGGTGATGACTGATGTTCCGGATCTGGTAGAAATAGCTGTGGTCGCACCAATTAGACGTTCAGATCATTCTTCTCTCTCTGTGAAGGTTTCCACTGCCCAATCAGTTCCAAACCTGTGTGTGAGGAGGGAAGTGCTTCTGAAGAATTGTGTTAATTGGGATGCAGTTTGTGGTGCTGTGCGTGGGTTTCCATGGCATATAATGTATCCAGTAGAGTTGCTGAATCAGCATTTGTCTATGGTAATTGAGCAATATGTGTCTAAGAAGATCATTCGTGTGTGCAATAGTGATGCACCTTGGTTTACTGATGAATGTAGGGCCGCATTTGATCTTAAGCAGGATGCCTATCGTAGGTGGACGCGTGATCGTTGCAGAGCAAAGTGGGATGAGTTTATTGACTGCTAAAGAATGGCTAATGGTGTCTATGTGGAGGCAGAGCAGCGGTTCAATAGTGGAGCCAGGGATGTGTTGCTGAATGATCGGAGCCCACATAAATGGTGGTCTACCTTGAAGAGTGCTATATTCGGGTCTGACTCTTCACTCCCCCTCTTGGTTGGTGATGGTGGTAGCCTGGTGTATGAGCCCGGTGGTAAGGCTGCATTGCTTGCAGCTCACTTTGATAGCAAGCAGTCTAGGGAGTCTGTAGAGTTGCCCTCCACATGTTACCCCTGCCCTAGTCTCTCCTCATTCGCCTTTAGGTCAAGGGAAGTTAAAAAACTCCTTCATGAGTTGGACTCTTATGGTGGTATTGACCCCTTGGGAAAGTTTCCTGTGTTCTTTAAACAGACGGCTGATGTCCTAGCTCCCTGCCTCAGTGTGGTCTTGAGGAGACTACTTCGTCTTGGTAGTTTTCCTGAATGTTGGAGGTCTGCTAATGTTACCTTAATTCAGTTGGCGATTACAGGCCGATTTCCATCACTCCTGTGTGTATCTAAGGTGTTTGAGAGGCTGGTGGCTGTGCGTTTAAGTAACTACATGGAACGTAATGGTGTATTCCCACCCTCACAGTTTGCATATCGAAGGGGCCTTGGCACGTGTGATGTACTTCTGTGCGTCTCTCATGTAGTGCAGAATGCGTTGTGGGTAACAGTATCAAGTAACCTAAAACCCAGTCAGCAGTGTACGGAAGTAATTAAGAAAGCAAATAAAACTATCGGCTTTATCGGCAGAGTATTCGAGTATAAATCTAAAGACACTCTCTCTCTCTCTCTCTCTCTCTCTCTCTCTCTCAGAGAGAGAGAGAGAGAGAGAGAGAGTTACAAGGAGTTACAAGGAAAAGAAGTACCCTAGGGGACCTTACGATCCATACAAAGAGGGTACCTGTGGGTTTAGTTGCGCAAGTAGGCGACCGTCCTCGAATGTGTCATGTGAAACCATCAAGGAACACTCGCACAACGGCTTAAACAACTAGACGGTGGTTTAAGGCTTTGTCTTATCTGGACTTGAACTGATCCACAGAGTTGCTGTTGACCACATCAGCAGGAAGCGCGTTCCAAGTACCGCAGATGCTGTATGTAAAGAACTTACCACACAGATCACGGTTGTATCGCTTTAGTTCAAGTTTGTAGCCATGATTCCTGGTTGTGCCCTCACTGAGTTGGAAAATGTCCCTGTAGTCTACATTGTCAAAGCCTCGTAGTATTTTAAACACTTCGATAAGCTGACCACGCAGTCTCCGGGTTTCCAAAGAGAACAGGTCGAGTTCTACCAACCGATCTTTATAGCTCTTGTGTCTAAGAGAGGGTATAAGTTTGGTTGCCCTGGCTTGCACTCGTTCCAATCTCGCGATATCCTTCCGGTAATAAGGACTCCAAAACTGGACTGCATACTCCAGGTGCGGTCGGACAAGGGAATTGTACAGACAAAGTACTATCTCCTTGTTCCGGTATCCAAACTGTCGCTTTATGTACCCTAACATCCTTTGGGCTTTCTTCTCAGCCTCAATACACTGCTTTGAGAACTTGAGGTCGCTGGTGATAGTTACACCCAAGTCTTTCTCAGTATCAGTGCTTACGAGAGCATTGCCCTTAAGGTTATACTCTGTTCGGGGGTTTCTGTGGCCTATATGCATAACTTTGCATTTGTTCACGTTAAATGGCATTTGCCACGTGTCAGACCACTCCCCGATCTTCCTAAGATCTTCTTGTAAGCGGGTAGTATTTCCTTCTTTCGCGACATTCATACCAAGCTTAGTATCATCGGCGAATTTGGAAATCTTGGCAACCATGTCACCATCCACGTCATTAACATAGATGATAAACAGTAGTGGTCCCAGAACAGAACCTTGGGGAACACCGCTAGTAACGGGCACCCACTCTGAAGCCTGTCCATTCACTACCACCCGCTGCCGTCTGTCACTTAGCCAGTTCTCTATCCAATTTGCCACATTTCCGTCTATGCCCAGTGCACACACTTTCCGAAGGAGGCAGCGGTGGGGTACCTTATCAAAGGCTTTCTGAAAGTCTAAGTAGACAACATCGACCGCTTTATCCCGATCATGCTCACTGAAAACAAAATGGAAGAATTCCACCAGATTTGTGAGGCATGACCGGTGCTGCCGGAACCCATGCTGGGAACCCCTCAGTAGCAAATTTGATTCTAAGTGTGCTGTTATTTTGTCCACCATGATGCTCTCCATGAGTTTACAGACTATCGAGGTTAAACTGATGGGTCTGTAGTTTGACGGTTGGCTAGCATCTCCCTTCTTGAAGATAGGAGTCACCTCTGCCTCACGCCAGTCTCTAGGAACGCATCCAGTCTGGATTATCCTGTTGAAGACCATGCACAGGTGCCGTGATACTTCACCATGCACTTCTTTCAACACTCTAGGTAAGAACCCATCCGGACCGGGGGACTTGTTTGCTTTTAATTCGATTATTTTTCTCTCGATTTCTTCTTGGGTGAAGACCATTGACTCCAACTTCTCACTGAAGGAGTCCAAAGGTTCGGGAATGGGACCACTCTCCTCAGAGAACACTGAAGAGAAGTACTCATTTAAGAGGTTAGCATTTTCTGCATCAGAGTGCATCAATGCTCCATCCTCATTCACCAAGGGACCGATCCTGCGTCGGATTGGTTTACGGCCATTCACATAACTGAAAAACTCCTTGGGGTTCTCTTTGCAGAGTCTAGCCACACGGACCTCCTCAGCACGCTTAGCCGCCCTTATTTTGGACTTCACGTTTCGATTCAGTCTTCTATGACCGTCAAAGTCCCCAGATGCCTTCGCTCGACGATACGCAGTTCTCCTCTCCCTTAGTAGGTTACGGATTTCCCGATTAAACCACTTCGGTTGAAGGAACTTCTGACCTGTTCCCTTCAGAGGAATAAAGCGCGACTGAAGTTCCATGAAGGAAGACAAGAATGACCTCCACAGATCATCAGCACTCTCTCCCTCCTCTAGTTCCATTTCAGCAACGCCTTCACGAAGACCTGCAAAGTCCGCTCTCCCCATGTCTAATTTTCTATGCACCGGGGTCACGGACTCCATATTAGGGACCTTAACTGAAAATCTTATAAGCTTGTGGTCGCTTCCACCTATTTCTTCATTTACAGAGAGGTCTTGAATGATGTCATCCTCGGAGGTGAGGACCAAGTCGAGTATGTTAGCACCTCTTGTTGGCTCCCTTACCCATTGAGTGAGGAATTCATCATTTACAAACTCCAAGAGTGGTGTGTTCTCGGCAGAGGGCTCTCTGGTTTCCCAGTCAACATGTGTGTTGAAGTCCCCCATAAGGATGCACACCCTGCCGTCCACTAGTTCACCCAGCAACTGGTATAGGTCCCTGTCCATCTCATTGAGTTGTCCAGGGGGTCTATAAAGCAGCAGGGTTCTGTATTTTGCAGTGCCTATTTCTAGGTCAACTCCAAGGAGCTCGTGGTTCGATGTGATGTTGCAGGTCATCGATTTGATGGAGTTCTTTACATACAACAGCACACCACCACCCCCTCTGTCCTCTCTATCTTTGTGGAAGAGTTGGTAGCCTGGAATCACGAATTCCCCTTCAAGATCTCTGTCTGAGGTTCTCAACCATGACTCCGTTATGGCCACCATCTCAGGTTCCTCTGTCGCAACGAGGGCCCGCAGTTCCAAAAACTTGTTTCGGATGGACCTGGCGTTGAACAATAGAACCTTCAGGGAACCCCCAACTGCAGGGCTCCCTATACTCTTCCGTTTCCCGGTTTGGTCATTGTCTTGGTAGTGCTGGGGATATCCTTCTTCAGGATCTCAGCGAATGTCTTCTCTGGGGT
>JAWQEG010003936.1:0-84111 GCA_033782935.1 Petrolisthes cinctipes | reverse complement strand
TTTGCGTTATTTTTACCCCCCTCAACCCCCACCCCTCGTTCTCGGTCCAACCCTCCTTTCTTCCTTTGATGCATTCCGTTACTCTTCTTTTCAGTTTCAACCCCTCCCTCCTTTGCTTTGGTCCTTTTCTTCTTTCTTCTCCTTATTTTGATATGAGAGAGAGAGAGAGAGAGGAGAGAGAGAGAGAGAGAGAGAGAGAGAGAGAGAGAGAGGAGGTGTGGATGGAACTTACAGCATGTTAGACCATCCATAGTCACCATACACTCTATACCATACACACACATACCCCTTCACTCTCTTCCCATACGCGCACCCCATATACCCACCCACCTCTCTTGTCTGTACCCCTCTCTAATGTTCTCCCCCTCCATGCCCCCCCTGTCCCTTTCCCTACCCCTGGTGCCCCTTGGTTCACTCTATTGATCTACCCATCGCCCCTCCCTTTCCAACCACCACCCCCCCTCAACAATACTATACCCTTCACCACCATTTGAAACTCTTTTATTCCTATCCTTCCTTTTCTATCCCCCTTCTCCCCCAGCCAATGTTACTCAATGCTTTGTTATTCTGATTCTTGTGTTATAATGTTTCTGTTGCTATTCCATACATAGTTGTGTTAGCTATACGTTGGTATGTAGGCTAAGGATTATACAGTACTCACCAAGTCTCAAAGAAATTCATCCCATCTGACAAATTTGTATTATTTTCTACTCTACAACTTTATATCTTCCTGCATGTCCACCTTTTCCCTTCCTATTCATATCTTCTTTTTTACCCTTCCTTCCTCATTTTCCACGTATGCTTTTCTTCCTCAACCTCCTCCCTTCCCTCGTTCCTTCCTTTTTCTCTTACAAACCCTTTTTCTACTCTCTCTCTCTCTCTCTCTCTCTCTCTCTCTCTCTCTCTCTCTCTCTCTCTCATCACCTTCGGACTCCCCTCTCCCTTACACCTTCTACCTCTGTCTCTCACGCATCCCCCCTCACCCTCCACCTACCCCCGCTATCCATTAATACCCATCAACCCAATAATGCCCCCTCCCTCACCCACACACCCCTCCCCCCCCCTCAATAATACCCAACCACTGCTTCCCTCCACTAGTGATACCAATCTTCCCTTCCCTTCATTAGTACCCAACCCTCCTCTGATACCCTCACAGACTCGTGCCCAGCCAATATAAAAAAACAAGAAGAAAAATCAATACTGGACCAGGCTCTTATGTGTAGTGTGTGTGTGTGTGTGTGTGTGTGTGTGTGTGTGTGTGTGTGTGTGTGTGTGTGTGTGTGTGTGTGTGTGTGTGTGTGTGTGTGTGACCCCCTCCCCTACTCCCTCTTCCTCCTCCGTCTGTCCCTCCGTACCCAATCCTTCTTCCAATGTTTGTCCTTTTCCTCCCATACAACCTTCCTATATAATACCAACTCCATTTCTGTCTATGTATATGAAAGTACTGTAATGTATATAATAATGTATACATATAGGCCTCAGCCACTGTATCTCACACCTCCAGACCCCAACCATGCAGGATAAACCTCTCTCTATCCTTGGCACAGCTCTCCACATCCATGCCAATCACTCCAGAACAACTCTCTCTATCCATATCAGACCCCTCCCTATCCTTGACACCATCCTTCATATCCATGCTAATCACCGGGTCCCATCACTGACACAACTCTCTCTATCCATACAAAACCCCTCCTCTCTATCCTTGACACAACCTTCCACATCCATGCCAATAATAAAAAACACACACACCCAACCCCAAGTTTGTCACTCTGCATCCTAATCTGCCACAGCCATCAACAGCCTGCCACCCCTGCTGCATGAAAGACAAATCCTCTTACCGCCTGCCGTATCTCCCACGCTGCCAGTCACAAATCATGAAGCCACACCTCCTCCCCTTCTCCTGCACCCTCGCCCGTTGTATTGCGCCTTTGTCTAGTGCTTCCAAGCTGCTAAATCCTTGTATATCTTCCCTACCAATTGGGCAATTTACCAGATAAGGCTCATGCATAATCAGCCACAGAGCTTGGGGTCCCTTTTACAGCCATGCTGAGTTGATTCATAAGTACCCCGAACGAAAGAAGCTAAGTTGTATAGCGACTTTTGACCGAGCTTATGTGCAGCTGGCAATATTAATGACTATTACATGCAGCGGCTACTGAACTGAGGAATACCATGTACTGAAAATCTTGAAATCTTGTATCACATTATCTAAGTTTCTTACTTTATTACTTTGTACTGTACCTACCTACCTCACACATTCCCACTCATAGGACACACACACACACATTGTCCTTCCCTCATTTTCCCCTTCATCGCTTTCTGGCAGTTGAATGAATTTCTGTTGGTGACGTTAATTCCACACAGCTGGAAAAGCTATAGTTACCGACACCGTGATTGGTCGACGCTCGCCACTCAGAAGCCACAAGTCACGTATATCAGCCAATCTGAGTCGACCTACTGACATCGGTTGTGGATTAGCACCACCATCAGGAAAAAAGAAGAAAAAAAGTGTAATGAATTTGCAACATCAGTACCAGACCGGTGTGGAGTGTCCCACACCTGGACCATCCTTTGATCACTATCACTCCCAGGAAACGTTACCAAGTACAGCCACTCTGATAATAGTCAATGTAGAGATAAGATGTTGATTGATGTATTGTATATCACTCTGATTTACAGGCTTGTCTCAAATGCATACGGTAAACGGTATAGGCTACACAAAATACACTACAGATGTATAATGATTTCTTAGTTGCTTTTCTAATCTAGTTAATAGTCTCTAAATGTGAATACATGCCGTTCAGATTCAAGAAATTACAACATAGTTACCGTCTTTCTGAAGCAATTTATTACTGTGCAATGTGTACGATAATAATAATAATAATAATAATAATAATAGTAATAATACCGGAGTAATAATATCCCGTTATGCAATGTTGTGTGTTACCTGCAACCGTGTTATTGAGTGAAGCATCTCCCACGTCGCCACACACTAGCTGTACTGTACCTACATCCCCCTCTATCGCTGTCTGGTCCCCTGGTTGGTTCACCCACTTCACGGCTCTCTGGTCTTGCATGGCACACTTCTCTCAATTTGCCACCATCCCTCTCTTCCCCCACAACGCCACACTCCCCTTCTCTCATTCTTTTACTCTCTCTCTCTTATCACTACACTCCTCTTCCCCCACAACGCCACACTCCCCTTCTCTCATTATTTTACTCTCTCTCACTTATCACTACACTCATCTTCCCTCTCCATAACGCTACACTTCCTTTCTCTCATTCTTTTACTCCCTCTCTTATCACTACACTCTTCTTCCCTCACTTATAACATAATTCTACTTTCCTCTCCTTATCTTTCCCCACTAATCACACACACAACCTCCTTCTCTCACCAACCATTCTCTTATTCCTTCTACTATCACATCACAGGTACTCTTCTCCACCTCCTTTACCTTCCCCACCACCCCCATCACTACCAACACATCAACTCTCACAAATCCCTTCTCCCCCCCTTCTCTCCCTCACAGACCAACAGTAGCCTACCCCCTCCCGGTGACCATTTCCCCCTCATTCCTTTCTCCCCTATAACACCCCAAACCAACAAACTCCGCCCCTTCTCCCCACAGGACCCTACTACTCTTCCCTGGTCTCCTCTCTCATCCCTCAACCACTTCCACTGCATCTCTTTCCTCAACCACACACACCCTTCTACTCCATTTCTCACTCCCACCACATTCTGCTCTCAATAACACAATCATTTACCATCTCTCTCCTCTTCGTCCCACTAGACCACTTCCAATTCAGTCACTACTATTATTACTACTACTACTACCAGGTACCCCACTATATCAACAACAACTACTCTTCCCCCCCACTACCACTTCTACCACTGATACAACTATAGGTACTAAACGAATACAACAACAAACAACAACACCTACTTCTAATATTGACACAAAACCAGTTCAAACGAGCCCAACCATTGACAAAACATAAATATAAAAGTTCCCCCCTTCTCCCGTCCTTCCACGAACAACTTCCATTCACTGATAACAAACAAACTACGGTGCTCATTCCATATGTTGAACTCTCTACCTTTCAACTTTCCCTCTTTCGCATACTATTTATTTAACAGTTATTCATTATTTGTCCTGCTATGTATAAGGCAATTCATTCTGTCTGTCTGTCTGTTAACATGCCTGCCTCTCTCTCTCTCTCTCTCTCTCTCTCTCTCTCTCTCTCTCTCTCTCTCTCTCTACCCACCCCACCCCCCGCCAGTCCTGACCAGCCTCACATCTGGCCCCGGTGTAACGACATTTATCGATCTTCACACACGGAGTCATTTAGCAAACACAGGTTATCCTATCCCACTCTCTCTTTCCCTGTCCTTCCTGTCTGTCTGCCTGTCTGTATGTATGTATGTATGTATGTCTCTGTGTGTGTGTTAGTATGTGTGTTTTATCCACGGTATTATCTGTTTCCACATCCTTTTTTTATTTTATTTATTCCCATTTTCATTATATAATTTCCAATCATCTTCCACATTTCCTACCTTCTCAATTTTTATATTTCACTCCCGTCTAAACCCATAAACTTTTCCACCTACTAATTACTTTACCTCTAAAAAATTGTTCCAGCTTTTCACTCTCCCTCCACTTTACCACATACAAATTAATAACTTCCAAATTGTTCCACCTTCTACACTTCACAACCTACAAATTAGTAACTTCCAAATTTTCCCAACTTCTCAGCCTTTAAATATTTCCACCAATTATTTTCCCCTCCAGCAGCTTAAAACCTACTTACACACACACACACACACACACACACACACACTGTTGCTCCCTCCACCTGGTAGCTATGTCCTTGAGTTTCGGACGGCCAGTGGACCATGCAAGAGTCCCGGTTCGGTTCCCAGCTCCCTTCCTCCCTCCCTCATAAACCAATTTACGGTGGTCGTCCAAAGGGGGAAGGGGGGGGGGGGGCATAGGTGGAGGGAGTTGTGGATAGTGTTAGTGGATGTCAGATTGGTGAGTCTAGGGATGGTTAGATGAATGAATGGGTGATAAAGCATAAACCATTGTACACTCGCAATCGAAAATTTGTATCCAGGTCTTACTGAAGTTTCGAATCATTTGACATAGTAGTGAACCAATTACAACGCTTATCCTGTTTTATATTTGCTTGAGCTCGCTTAATACTCGATCAGGCTATTCGAAGCAAGCCTGGATACATATTTTGGATTGCGAGTGTACATGTAGCCTAATCAGGGAATCAGACAACATATATGGTACTATAACAACTACATAGCCTACTATATCAGTAATCCAGTAACATATTATAACTGTAACATAAAGTACTGTACTCTCTAAGACTAAAGTCGTGTCCTCTGCAAATACACATCAGTAATCACATGATCATTAAAGTGACCAATTGGATAGGCAGCGACCCATTTTATTGCCTCGAAGTTATATCCCAATTGTAAACAGCACTTTTATCCTCGTAACCCAAATTTATTGCTTCGTTTTAGGGTCCTAACGTCTCCCACATTCCCTGCTCACTCACTCACTTACAAGGCCAATATTCTGCATCACTAGCTTTATTCTCTCTCCCTCTCTCTCTCTCTCTCTCTCTCTCTCTCTCTCTCTCTCTCTCTCTCTCTCTCTCTCTCTCTCTCTCTCTTACCGCATTTTATTTGCCATCTATGTACAAATTTAATCATGTCATCACACACACACACACACACAGCCTCCCCCTTCCCATTATCCCTTTTCTTTGAACCCCACCAAGGCTATCGTGCGGGATAATTGCAAAATCAATGTAAAGGAGTGATAAATTTCCCACCCCTTGCATCCTGGCCTGTTGCTACCACGCTATGATATCTATCCCTTCACACACACCAACACAATACAACACCCCTTTCCTCTCCACAGCCAATCTTTCAGCCAATCTTAATTTCACAGCCCCAATCCTGACTTCTATAGTCTAACATCTAGGCTACCCACCAGTATTAGACTGCAACCTGACTTCACATTCTTTTTTCTATGGCAAGCCATATACGGTACTACTTCTTCTTTTCTTGACCAGATCTTCCCACACTCACCTTCTCGAATCTGTCCTTCCTCTACCTACACCCACCATTTTACAGTCCCCACATTCACCCTCTCCAATCCATCCTTCCCACACTCGATGCCCACCTATAGCTCTCCTCACACCCAGCACTTCACAATCCCACTCACTCTTACCCGACTGCCCAACTTGCTCTCCCTACAAACATTACTCCACAACCCCCACCACTCTCTCCTCTCTACTCTACTTCCTCACACCTACCGTACCTTGTTGCCCAGACCCTATTTTTTTCCTCTCTACTAGACTACCAACCCTTCCTACCCACCCCCAGCCACCACTCTACAGGTTATCTCTCCACACACGCACACCGTCAATACTCTACCAGCCCTTCCTTCTCCTCCACACCACTATTTAGGCACATCCCATTCCCTTTCTACACTCGTATTTCTCCACATTACACCACTTCCCACACTCATTGCATTCTATACCAACACATTCTTATTTTTTTCGAAGCCTATTCGGTTTTTTCTTGGACAATATAATTATCTTCCTCCCAAGTCCTATATTAAGCACTGTTTTTACTAGAATATTATACCCAAAACATTTTTATTTCAAACCTTACAGCCTACTTATTTATATAATTATGGGGCAACATTGAGTCCAAAAACAAATATATCATTACATTTTTCTTCCTCCAACACTCACGCCTATAAGACGAAGGAAAGAAATACTCCTCTGTTATGGTCATACACATAGGGCCATAGGCTATCTCTGAAACACTCAAGCCCTGACGTCATCACACTCATTCTTACTTCCAGGTACTCCAAGTTCCGCAAACTCATTCATTTTTTTGTCCCTCGGATAGACTCACGCTTACTCACTCACTCACTCACTCACTAACCCCTTCTCTCTTCATACCCACGTCGGACAGGCACGTTCATACACAATACGGTAGCCAATCTTGAAACAGTCTCATCTAATTTACACACTAACAAAAAACACACCCTCACACAAAGCACACACACACACACACACACACACACACACATACACACACTCTCTCTCTCTGTTCCATCGCATTCCAACACCCACAGTAAATAATGACTCGTGTGTGTGTGTGAGATCCAGGGCCACGTGTGAGTATAGGCAAGTGCTATACGGTAACGCTATACTGCCTGACTCCATCACAACATGCAACACCTCGCCCACAACTATGATAAAACCTCACCTAAATATGGAACACTCACTTTCTCTTCCTCAACCACGCACGCACGCACGCACGCACTCGCATCCATTATAATCAACTAGACGTGACCCGGACGGATGTAAATATAACACGGTTTGCAGGTAAGGATTAAATAGGAGTTTGTGTTTCGCAAATGAATAAATCTGGTAAATAAGACTTTGTTTGTGCATATCCAAACCAAAATAAACAAAATTGATGAGGCTTATAGTAGGTATATACCGTACTGTAGATCATACTGAACATTCATAGCACGGTACAGTACATAGCCAACAAGCAAAGACACACAACCACAATCATTTGATAACAAAGAGGTCTAAAAATAACATGGAGATCACCAACGCAAAAACTAAGTAGATAAAAACAACAGATCATGCATCATGGCTGAAATGCGTGAGATATATTATCAGTAAATTTACTATACACTCTACTCTACAAGCAGCGTGTGTATGTACAAACTAACTACAAAATGAGAGCGAAATATTTACAGTAATGTAGGCTGAAGATATAAACACGAAATACAGAAAACATGGCAACTTAAACTCAAACTCACTTAACGTTCCTCAGTCAGCCAGGTATATCTCTCACCTGGGCCAGCTGGCGTCTCTGTTTACATTCGTCCCCATGGTAACGCTCTCGCCACTCATCCCGATCTGCGTGTAGGCTGTGACTTTGGCTTGGCAAGTGTTCTACCAACAGTTTATAGTCGTGTTTTTTCTACACTTACATTCGAAGAGGAGGATAGAGATTCGTACAAGCTGAATGATATAATTATGTTCACGGCAAATCTCAAGCCACGAAAAGTAAAAAAAAAAAGTTTTTGTAGCTTAAAATAACGCGTGGGTGGATGTTCCTGATCCTGACTCTATTATTGATGGAGAAAATGGATCGATATCGATAGTGACGTAGACTAGGTACTGATCCAGTGATTCATCGTATTTATTACCAGCCCCAGTACTTCTACGTCACACACACACACACACACACCTACCTTCGAAAATTCACCATGACGTAGTATTGTACACTCTGACAAGTAAAGACACAATGATGCTGCGATACTCCTCTCCCTTCCAGTCACATGATCGAGATATTTACACATACACTCGTCAGTAGGCTACACAAAATGTTCTGGGAAAATTGGTGTTCTAACTGTGTAGTCTAATCTCATTGGGACGCAGCAGCACACATCCACAAACTATATATTTACTTTCATACGTATGGCTGTATATGCACAGTCACTCCGATAACTTCGTGGGAAGCCATGTGTGTGTGTGTGTGTACCCCCACAAACTATTGAATGACTCTACTACTTAGGAAGCACTTCAAGCAAATATACAGCCACAATCAAAAGTCCTGTATCAGGTGCATCAAAGTAAGCCATCCAAGTGCTTCTTTTGAACCAATGTTGCATATATCCGTGGCTCCTGTTTCGCATTTTTTTGGGGTCCGTTTCATTCGAAGGTGTTGAAATATTTCTTTTGGGCGTGACTGTCATATCCACTTCCATGCTCGAAGGGAACTCTCAGCCTTGTTACACACGTCATACTTTGGTATATTAAGAATGAAAGGGATACGGGCATATGTCTGACAAGGGGAGTTGGATAGAGTGTTGTAAATCAGTGTATGAGGACCAATAATTAAGTGAGGCATGAGAAAGAGAAGGTGTGAATGTTGTGTGTGAGTGAACATACTGTATGAGTATTGTGTGTAATGGGGAAGGTATGAGTGACGTAAAGGCGTGAGTGAGAATAATGAGTGACGCATGAAAAGAAGGGGAGGGTGTGGGTGTTGTGTAGCCTAATAGGAAATTTGTAGCATACAGAGAGAGAGAGAGAGAGAGAGAGAGAGAGAGAGAGGAGGAGGCAGGATCGAATGTCATGTGCATAAGTGGGGTGAGAGTGATGTGTGATGAGCGTGCAGGAGGAGGAAGAGGAGAGAATAAAGAGGTGAGAGAAGTAAGAAAGAGGTGGAGTGCCAGTTGAGTAGCAATAGTGGGAGTGATGAAGGAAGTACGGTACAAGACGGTGGAAGGGTGTGGTGGGTGGAGCTCTAGAATGGAGAGAGAGAGAGAGAGAGAGAGAGAGAGACTGGCGGCCGGCCTCTTCTCTTAAGATTGTTTATACTGGTAACTGGCCAACCTCTTAAGGGTGTGATGGGGTCCCTTCTTCTCAACCGCAGGACACACACACACACACGTTAAAAATATCTAGGAAGTAAAATATTCAGAGAACATGGTACTCTATCTCAGACACACTTGTTTTGCCCTATCATGAAGTTGTCAACCTAACCTACATTATACTCGCTGCCCTTTCTCTATTAATGTTAAACGTCGCAGTAAATCCAATGTGACAACAAGATATGCAGGACTTAACTGAAGAAAAAAAATGTGTACCTGTAAATGTCGAGATGAGGAAGATTAAATATATGAATTAATTGAAATATGTTAGCCATGAGATAAACATAAGTCGTTAATTGTTCTGGGATAATAGAGAGTTGTATGCCACGTGTCAACTTAGAATGACATACCGGTACCGTACTATAGATAATAATACATAAAAAACATCTAATTCCCGCTTAAGAAACCATGAAGCTACCTTCAATAGAGAGAGAGAGAGAGAGAGAGAGAGAGAGAGAGAGAGAGAGAGAGAGAGAGAGAGAGAGGCAAGGAGGAAGAAGACACAATGTAAATATAAGAATACATTACCAAGCATTTCCTTGATCCCGTACTGGACAAGCAATGACTGTGAGGATGATGATTTAGTGTACAGTACTCTGACTTGGTGTGTATTACATTTTTCGAATACAATTGAAGCTATTTGAGGGAACCAACGTAGGCAATATTGTATCCTTCTTCCACCAGATGTAAAAATAAATACAGTATAGTGACTCATCTATATACCACCAGAGCAAAAGGGTTCTACTACCACTCATACTTTTACACGTCAAACATATAATCTCCTTCCATACCCTACGATAGGCTAATTCAGAACAGGAGAGGTGTATGAGCCACTTCACCTGACTGGCACTAATTTGATCCACACACCACACGAATAATCACGTTCTCATAATTATCTACATGCTGGATTACACACGTACCCACCCACTCCACTGAAGAGAGATAGGCTACCTGAGGTGAGGAGGCTTGTTGCTGTCTGCTTTGTGTAGTGAAATTTGACATTGAATGCCACCTGGATTTCCTTTTGTTGCTTGTGTAAAACCTCTAGGCCTGATTGGATATTTTCTCAGCTGACGGTACTTTCTCAATAATCAATCCCTGGTGCTCGAAGGCTAACTGAATCACCTACTCTCTCTCTCTCTCTCTCTCTCTCTCTCTCTCTCTGTGTGTGTGTGTATGTGTATAGTATAGAGGTCACTTGAGCCAGTTACCTCACACTGGGTCCTGATACCTGATACTCACACGCGCTCCCTCCCTCCCTTTCTCACTGGCCAGCCACCTCCCCCTACTCTCTCACTCACTCACTCTTGCCCTTTCTTCTCCTCTAGCCTCAAATCACTCGCTCACTCTTTCCCTTTCCCCTTCGCATTTGGCTATCTCGCTCCAACTCACACTTCATCTTCGCTTTCCTCCTTTTTTTCATAAAAGTCCAATCCCCTCACTCACTATTCCCTTTCTTTTTCTTCAGTTCCGAACTTACATACCGTACGTTACGCTCCCCTTTTCTCTTCTTCTCTATGTCTATCATCAGACACACACTCCTCTTGGCTCAATTTCTTTTACCGGTACCATACGTGACATGTAAGCTACACATGAAACTCCGCATGAAGTAATATAGTCTATATTCATAGCTCATTAATATTTGGTTATCTATAGCCGATAAAAGTCGTGTCTATCACTTCTCAACTCAGCTTACATGACTTAACTTTTACTATTCATGCAAGTTAAGCCTGAAGCGTTTTAAATTATGCTCGAGGCTCTACGTTTCTCTTCGATTTCACTAATGGTAGTTCATCCTTCACCACCTTTACTTTACCCCATGTGTGTGTATGTGTATTGGGGAATATGGAATGTATCTATGTATGTATGTATACTATAGGTCCCCTTTGTACAGCCTAGCAACTGCACCCTTACCGTCGCCTCCCTCTACAATCGTGTACAACCAACTAACCAACCAACCACTCCCTTCTGAGTCATGCAACTTCCGTTCTTCTTCTTTGGGTTGTACATCTTCTCTACTGACACTTGCTATTAAGGGTCTGTGATGTCAGCAAAATGGAGATTCCTGATTCCTCTAAACTGTATCGCAAACAAAATCCTAGTCCATCATAATAGGTGGTGTTTTGTGGCAGTTAGGAAGACTGTAACCTACAAGTTGCTCACAATATCTTACCCTACCGACTCTCTTACTCTCTCTATTTTTACTATCCTTCGTGGAATATTAACACCGCGGTTGGCTGCCATTTTTTTACCCTCTCTTCCTTATTTTACTCCTTCTTTCTTGTTTTCCTCCTCTTTCGTTTCTCCTTCATTTACTTCTCCATTTTTTTTTCTTGAAATCCAATAAAAGCCTCCTCCCAAGATTGACTGTAGTTCTGCTTTATATTATCCTTCCTAACAAACCTACATTGCCTCACTCCTCCCACTTCCTTCATCACGTCATCGTCTCAGGAAGACTCTCACCTTCCAACAAACCCTGAAGTGCCGTGTCATCCCTGCTTAAACATTCCTAGTTGGCCTACTAATCACACACACCCTAGAGCCGTAGATATATCTACAGCTCTGACACACCCCTCTTCCCACCCTCCTATATACACTCTCTACTGTATGTACCGGTAAGGCTTTCACTCTCATTCCTCGTCATTCCTTCATGTTTGCTGTCCCACCTCTCTATAATATATCACCCTCTCCTTCGTCCAACAAGGTGTTTCAGGTCCAGGGCAATCTTCTTTCTTCCTTTTTCAATTAATTTCATTCCTCCTCACACCTGCCCCTGACACTCACTGAAATCTTCATCACCTATCAATGGGCTCGGCTATAGCCTATTCAATAAAAGGGTCATCGCGTGCCCTGAGGCTTGGAATTGACACGATGGCCCCATATGTTGGGTGATCGTTGGAAGCTTATCGTAACGGTACCTATTCTGAATACGCGATCCAATATGTGGGACAAATGGACTAAATTGCCAACGGAACAATACAGCAATTTTCTTTCAACCAGAGCTCAGTGTGGAGTAATACCTGCACATACATTGGTTGATTCCAGGCATACCAGCATACCGTCCTATTTCAACACTATATAATTTATACACGACATCAACGGGCACACAGTAATGCTCTTCTCGATTTTATATGGCAGGCAGGAAGCCCCACACATAGCCTACAACACACACACACACACACACACACACACCACTAAGTCCTTCGTCACGCCTCACACTCTCTCTCCCTTTCCTTTCACATCACTATAGGCCTAATCTCCGGAAGTCCCAATCACACTCAACTTGTACCCTTGTGGACCATACATACCGGTATATTATACTTCCTTATCGCACCTGTGAAACCATATAGGCCTAGTCTAGGCTTACTGGTACCGTATCTAAAGAGCCGAGACATAATTCGGGAAAACACGAGGCTCAAACATTCCGGTAACGTGAACTTCAACGAAGTGAAAAATAAACACACTAGCAGACAAAAAGGTTATGATACCGTATATTCCAATCAGTTGTCGTCGAAACCGTACCTTACTCTTTGATTATACCCTATAATAGATATTTGGTGATTTTTTCTTCTTATCACTAGGCTATTTGGATATATAAATACCTTTTAGTTTGCCAATGTGTATTTTCTTCACCTCATTCCGGATACATATATAGTGATCAGAGCTGTGTACCGTTGAACCAGATATAGATACGGTACATCAGATGGGACGGCACCACTTCTCGCCTCCCCCCACCCCCACCAAGCATGATATTAAGTCATTAAAGATGTTGTTGTCTCGAGACCTTCAATGCCGTCACACCATCAATGAAACTTTCACAATACATGACACTCCGACCCAACCCAATTCGTCTTCACACACACACACACACACACACACCTCAGATCTATAAACTCGTCTACACACTTCCCCCATACATATATCTCAAAAACTGACCCACTGTACACATATAAGCACCAATAATAACACCTCACAATATATATCCCTTTATGGATCATTACACAACACCTCATCTACAACTCACATCACTATCATCCAGCTGCGAACACAACGCAACACAGACTGCAGAAAAATAAATGCAACGCCATTTGAGGGGATATCATACTTCTGGTATATTGGAATATGCCTTGATTCCTCACAAGTATGCCAGGAAATGTAGATTAACAAAAATAAAGGTGTCCTGTTGCTTGGAATAGTTTGGAGGAATCAGTTGCTACAGACTTACCAACACTGTGTTACCCCCTAAAGACGACGCTTCATTATTTTTTTATTTCAAGAGGAAGACTTCTCTTTGGTAGTTAAGAGGACTACCAGTTCCTCCAAACAAATCACCTTAAATGTTATCAAGAGGATCTCTTTTGTGTCAAACTTTGGAGGATTCGTTAACCCTCCAATTTACCGTCAAAAGTTTCTTCCCTTACACACATCATCAAACACATATAACTTTTCTCTATAGCCTACCCTGGGTTCGAATCTACTTTATGTATTTTGATTGGTGCTTCTTCCACAAGCAAGTCATTAGGTGTGGCTCCTGTGTTTCTTGTTCCAATTGAGACGTCACACTTTCATCACACAATAAACGTATCCTCTTAACAACACACACACACACACACACACACTGAATTGACTGATATGACCTCAAATACTCAACATACCTCACGCTAACTGACTTCCGCCACCCAGCCTTGCTCACAATGCATCATGCAACACACGAAACAAACTAGAGTGTTCAGAGACCGCAAGCCTCTCCTTGTCTAGGCATCACTGGTAAAATTTTCGTAATAATCCACACAACTATTTGGACAATTCCACAAACTGACAAACAATACGAAATAAAAACCTAACCTCCAAGTAAGCACACACACGCAGAGAGAGAGAGAGAGAGAGAGAGAGAGAGAGAGAGAGAGAGAGAGAGTCCTCGAACGCCAAATGAAACTAACCTAACCTTCCACAATCGGAACCACCAGGGTTGCCAGGTCTGTCCTTTTATAAAATGTATAAAGAAATTTGTCTTTTTTTTTTTTTCCCCCTTTTTTTATACAATAAGTCTGTCCATTTTTGTGCCCTGACATCTGGCAACGCTGTCGGCCTGTCGATCGGGTAGGTAACACTCAGAGGGCAAGACGGGGACGAGGGCAGAGGGGATGGTTCAGGGGGTGTGGTAAGGGGAACTGAGGTGGACAGGACAGGCTTGGTTCACAGGGAGACTGCATGAGAGGGGAAGGGGATGGGGACGGTAAGGAGGTGAAGTGGGGGAGCGGACTGGGAGGAAGATGGGTGGAGGAATGGAATCTGGCTGAAGAAAGAGGGAGAGGGTCAAGCGAGGGTAGGTTAAGAAGGGGGACATTGTAGCCCATTCCAGCAAATAAAAACTTTCTATATATAATGATAGCTTTGGTATGAACACATGAAGGATTTGTAGGCTACCGTATGTAAATGGGGAGGAATGCAAAGAAGGTACCGTATCGGTTGGTAGACAAGAAAATGGATTCACTGACACTAAGAACACATCGGGAATCGAAGGAGTGAGGTGTAAAAGAAAAGCTGTATGAGGTAGGTAGTGTTGGTGGGTTCGTAGGTAGCCTAATACATTAAGAAGGCAACAGATGAGGTATGGATGGAGAATTGACTTAAAGGGAGGGAGGGAGACAAGGAAAGGGAAGAGTGTATGTAATGGTGGGTAGGTTGGCGGGGGGGAGGGAAGGGAGGGAGGGAGGCAACTGGGCGTCCTTGAAGCTGGGTGGAAGCGTCTAGCCACCTCGTAAGGTCACCATCTGCACCACCACCTGTCTTACCACTCCCAGCCTCCCTTCACCCTCCATCTGACCTCCTGCCTTCACCATACAGTCAACAAGGTTATCCATTTGTATTGCCATCTACACCATTCACCTGACCTGCATTTAACATAGTCTAGGTCAGGGAAATCACTTGTATCTCTTCCAGCCTTCCTTCAAACTCCATCTGACCTACTTTGCCATACTCTATAGGTCAACTATGTGTCACCATTTACTTCAACCAAATGACCCCTTCTAAACCATACCGGTACAATTCATTCGAAATTACTACCGTATTTCACCTTATATAATCTAACCCATGGGTATTACTCGGTTGGCACCATTTCAGCCTTCCTTCACCCTCCATTTGACCCACCATGGCACCAATTCAATCTACTGTAGGCAAACATAAGACATATATAACTTATTATACACCATGTGCACCAGCAGCCTTGCATTCTTTCCCATCACTTTCAGTTCCCCATCACCATCCTTCCAGACACACTTTCCCACAGTCTAGATAGCTATCAGTATCATCCTCAACATGGAACACACGTTTTACTACAAACTTCCTTCAACACAGTACCGGTAGCTACGGGCAACTCAATACCTGTAACAAGCTCTCCAATATCCACAGCTTTACTGGTGAGTGTAAACTTATAATACATATAGGCTAGTCCCTGAATCTACCCGGGTCACTTTCCACCACTACCACCACCACCTCTGCTACAATTATACTACCATTGCCATCACTACCACTAACCCCACTTGGCACGTCAGTAGATTTACATAAACAATATGGTCTAGTCTTTAGCAAAAAGTCTTACCGTATATATACACTGTTGTAATCATAGACAACTCATCTGAATCCGAAGTGGAACGAAATACTGCTCACTAGGTACGGTAGGCTATGTACCCAGATTGCACTATAGGATTTACTGTGTTGATTTACATAGAGATTAGGCCAACAAACAAAAAGGTTTATGTGTAGTGTAGCTGATTTACATACTGATCACTGACAAATGGTGGTGTGTTTGTAACAAAGCTGGCTACCTAAAACTTAATCCTTAACAGGACATGTTCATAGGCTATAAAGGCTATTCATACGACAACGGCGTTGTTTGTTTATTTTTCACTATAATTAATTATCCCCCAAAGCGTCATAAACTATATAATATGAAGTATGGTACACGGCAATTAAGCCACGCCTACTCTTATTGGCCCATTCGTCATGTAGCCTAGTCTATATACAGCTACTACCATACTTATGCCAAATCTATTATTGTTTTTGTTATAATTTCAATGCATATCTGCACAGATCAATTTTGGATACCGGTACATATTTGTCTAACACAAATATATATATATATATAGGCTATACCTGATACGTTAAAGAACTACAATTTCCATCAGCTAAGAATAAACAAACTACTGGTGTTGGCTATATATATATTCAGGCATCTGGAGTGGAGCTGGTGTAGAAGGACCAAGAGGCGTGGGTCAGAGGTCAGGGGTCAGAGGATAACTTGAGGGTTGTGGTGTGTGTGTGTGTGTGTGTGTGTGTGTGTGTGTGTGTGTGTGTGTGTGTGTGTGTGTGTGTGTGTGTGTGTTGGCTATATTGGATGAAGGAAGGCCATCACCTATCTAACCACTATCGGTATTGTAGAATGTCAAAACCAGGAACTACTTCATTCTGTCATTATCAAAACGGAATAAATATTGTTAAATAAATAAAATCCATCAATACATTACTATCTGATTGTAATCCATGTACACAAACACAAGCTCTTAGATGGGAAATTGGAAATGAGTATGAAGTATTGTGGGCTGGAGAAGACAAGAGGACTGGGAGGGGTAGCTGATCCAGGGTGAGGGCCCAAGACAGTCTCGGCTGGTTGTTATTAGGGGCGGGGAGAGTGAAGGAGGTCAGCTGTGTGAGGGGTGAGGAAAGGGACAGGAGAGATATAGGCTACATGTAAAAAGTGAGTGGGAGGTAGGGTCTGTCGTGTAAGGGTGTAAGCACACCATTACATTTTCATTCGCTCGTCGTCTATCATCCTACGTTTCCGGACCGAATTTGTCTAACCCTATAAAACAGTATGATAATGGAGGAAGCCCTATACATATTGTGTGAGGGGAGAGGAGATCAGATATATAGGGTAGGAGGGAAAGGGGAAAGGAGTTCTCCACGTGACGGGTGTGGGCAGGTAAAATGAGGTAAGAGAAAGAAGGGGTCACAAGTATGGAAAGACACAGGATATGTAAGGCCAATTTAGTGCGGGGAGCTGACGAGGGACAGGAAGGGAGGAGGGGAGTGATAGAAGGGATCAACCTTATTATGAGAGGGGACAAGGGCAAGGGGTCAGCTGTGGGGAGGGTATGGGTAGGGGCAGGATAGGAGAGGGCAAGGGGTCAGCTGTGGGCAGAGTATGGGTAGGGGCAGGATAGGAGAGGGTAAGGGGTCAGCTGTGGGGAGGGAAGGGGCAGGGGCCGGAGAGGTAGAGGGGGCCTGGCAAACATCAGGGAAGCCCAGTTCAGTCCGGTCAGCACAAAGGTCACATTCTCAGCACCACACTGCACGTCACCTACCCTCAGACATGCATTGGACTCTAAACAACAACACACAATTTTGCCTATCATGAGCAAATAACCCCAGAAGACTCACAAGCAATTGTAGTCCTTAGCCAGGCAACAGACGCACATACACACAGTGTATATACTCCTATGAGTATATACACTGTGCATACACACTACCGGCTTGAGAATATCCAAGAACATGTAACTATCACCCACGAACACCTAGGTAGGCCTAATCACAGACACTACTAGGCTATATAGGCCTACACAAAAAGACTACCAGCACTTTCACTAGCGAAATGTCACCAAAACTATTATAGTCCAGATTACGTATCAATCAATCACCTTCAAAATATTTAGGCTGAGCAGCCTTCGTAGACTTACACAGGCCTCCTTAAAAAGTATGACAGGTAAGGATATATAATTATAGCCTAAGGAGAAAATGGTACAGTAAAGACCGTTACGAAGTACTGAGATAAGGAAATGAGGATTAAAGACTACCAAGGGATTAGCAAGGCCTTTCAACCACAAATTTTTTTCCAAGAGCGAGAATACCTTGATTTTTTCATTCAAAGTTGTGTACGTGATTGTTGAACCAGACCCTGATTGCATTACTGAACCGGTACAGTACTTATAACTTTCAAGTAATTGTCGACTTTGCTAAAGGTTCGGCATGTTTTCCATTTTACCACACGTCCGTCCACACAACGTAAATGTAATCAACGAACACAAGACCAAAGCCACACCAAAGTTTCACAATCAACTTTTAATTCCAGTCCACGTCCACTCACGCTGCCCTTCTCAAAAGTTCTTATTAGTCAGGCACCAGCCGTTAGCACACAGGAATTCGGAAATGCTGGAGTGGTGCGGGAAGAAGGGGAGAGAGGGGGAAGGTTGGTAGGTAGTAGGTACCCTCAGGGGGTGGCGCCGGAAGGGGAGGTGAGAGGTGATGGGGGAGGGGAGGGAGAAGGGAAGGGGAGCAGATGGAAGACCTGACGTCACTGCCTTCCACTCACGAAACACCAATAATAGTATGATAGTTACCAGTATACTGTTACTACAAAATAATAATAATAAAAAAAATTCTCCTCACCTGAGTAGAATAATTAACATTGAGTTATCGACCTTGGTAGACTACATTAAATAAAAAGGAATGTATAACAAATGTATACTTGGAACAAACACCAGACGACTTAGCCTATAACGCTACAATAGAAGTGCCTATGTCAACTGTTAAGTTGGCATTGCATTCAGGGTACACAGGAAGCAAGAAAGGGTGTGCGAAACCTTGTCCTGTAGATTTTACCGTGTGACATATATTCAATTTTCTGTAATGCCACACGATTTCAATCATCAAGGGGGTTTAGAAATAGGTCTCTCGCTGACAAATGGTTAATAGCTGAAGTGAAACATGAGAATAAATTAATGTTCTGTAGAAACAATTCCAGGGAAAGAAAGTCTTTTCTGACACTTCTGGCTTCTTGGGATCAAAGAGCCACAAAACTAGCCTTAAGTAGCCTAGTGGTATGCTTTCTTTATTTGTTGTTTGTTGTTTTATATTATCAGTACTCGTCCACTGCAAACGCAGGTGATGCGAACGTAAGAGAAGGCGTACTTACTGTATAGTAACTATACAGTAGCCGAGGAGCCTCCACCGGCATGCAGCTGCTTGTCGAAATCAAAATATACAGCTGGACGGTGAGTGTTTGGCGCCAAAATCGCAGTGAAAGAGGGTCGTGGTCAGGCACCACCAGCCTCCCGTGTTTCGTTCTCACATTGTTATCATAATCACAATACGCCTTGATTTATCATTATATTTAATTCACCACAAAAACATACAACTAAAACTTTTAACTGCATATGGTGTGGTAATGTTTAATTTTAACCAGTACTTGGCAAAGAAACTGAAAAAAGTCAAACAAAATACGCCGAAACCACTGTCAAGGCCAAGAACTCGAACACTCAGCTCATTCATTGTGGGCCACTACAGGGTCCCTCGTCTCGGGATATTAAGTTGTATGGACCCTGAAAGTAAAGGCGAAAGTAGCGTACCCTTTAAGGTGTTCCACCGTGTGTGTCCTGCCAGGGGACCGACACACGTGTCCTCCCTACCCTCTCTCTTATGCCTACTCTTTGCAGATTATTCTACAGCCTACTGTAGATCCTAGGCCTACAGAGTACCGTACCCTGTACGGCACGGTACAGTCCCATATTTAGCTACAGTATAATTTTTTGTAATAAAACCAGACAAGTATATCTAAAGACAAGCTGCATTAAATAAAACAATCCATATGCAACACAAGAATATGAAAGGTAACAAAGTAAATGTATAAACCAAAGAATTTCATAGCTGTGTTAATTCTGCCATTGCTGGGGAACAAATATGAATCATATACCGGTACCAATGTCAAGTCCAGTGACAAAGGAGAGCGGGGTTATTTCCAGTTATTCCAGAGGACCAGAGGATGAAACCTTATGCATGCAGTCACCACGCCCCTCACCACCGTGACACCCACAACTATTGTACTACCTCATGACACCAAGGTTATATATGAATGGCTATGAATACAGCCGGATGAATAATAACCCACAGCCAGTATATTTTATTAGAGCTAACTAAATAAGAATACAGATGACCCAACCCTAAAATCTCTGTGGTAGAGATTACACTTCATATCCAAAGGATTATAGTTACCGTGTGTGAATATAACAGTACAATATATTTCACAATCTAGTACGGTACCTGGTGCAACCACTCTCTTTTAGGCTACCCACAATACAATCAACTACTAACGGGTAGCCTATTAGATTACGCCTTCAGTACAACCTGTCCTACAATAACAAGTGTCTATAAGATCACATTCACAATCCATCTACTGAATATGCTATTTCCTATTGCCATTCATAAAATAGCCTCCCTCTACCACAGTATCAAACAACTGGATAAATATATAACGCATGGAAGTTAAGAATGCAGCGGCATACAAAAATTCCTTCCTACTTTAGATTGATCTATATATTATACAATGTAAAAATTACTGCATCTCAAACCATGGAAAATTTTCAGCTGTAAACTGGCTTGCAATTACAATCTTACATGGTTATGTTATACTACACTATTACTTGCAACGGATAACAGACTTTAGTAGACAAATAGTAAACCACATTTAAATGCAAACAATAAGCCCCACGTGCACAAGAAGTAAGAGCAAAACTTGTAAATATATGCACCTACTATTGCCAAGATACACCCCGCAACTAGACTTGTTAGGTGTATGTAGGCCACATTCAACAGTTCCTTCACATCCATTTGGTCATTATGTATGGCTCTCCTTCTCTACTTCTTCCCACTCCAGCCACCAACGGCTGTAACAATGTCATTGAGCCTAAACAAGTGTCGTAAAGTGGCTACACATTTTAGACTGTGGATCATAAGGATTTTATATTATAACAAAAACCAGTGACACTACCATTCTGGGAAATGCAACCGTCTTGAGTTGATTTTAATACTTCCCATTAAGCCAAAAACTGAACACAAAATGTACATCTCACAAACTACAGAGTGAACATTTAAACCAATTTTCTTCAAGACAACCCATGGAAAGATATTATGCAGATAGTGATGGAAATAAGGGTTTGCGGTTGATGGGAATATAGTTTCGCCAAATCATGGACGTAAGACCAAGGCGTACTAGTGATGCAAACTTGTCTATAATTTCACCGACTATGAAAAAATTTGTCATTCTATTAATTCTACGCATTATTGGGGTTAGAATATAATACATGACTGACAGGCACATGTGACTAACTCTACGCTCCAAAATACATTTTCAAAATCTTCAGAACCACCACTAAACATGCCGTTGAAGTCACCAGTACCGGATTTAGATTTTATTTGTTTAGAACCTGGTCCTGGTAGTAAATCCTTTGGACAAGCAGATACAATGTGTCAAAACAACCTTACCCAACGTTTGTCTGCCTTCCCGCGCTCTTGCTTACCTTGTTCGTACACACACTACTACACACATCCCTAATACCCCATACTCCTCCACCTTACCTTTCTCCTACCCAACTTATCCGACGCTAGGATGTTTACTGAGAATATGAGTATAGAATTTTGTTTGTGAGCTTACCTTTGCTGTGGCCTTCTTGTATCGTGTGGTGGCCTTGTGTATTAGTTCCCTCACCAGGATGTCTCCCTCACCGCACGGTACTACCACCCTCACGGAACCGAAACAAACCGTCACCTTCATCTCGCCTGTCCTTCTGCCAGCCACCTCCTCCAGCCTCACTGCTGAATTCGCATTATACTTCATTTGGACCGCTGTGGCTCAGCTCAGGTCTTCTACTATGAAGGGCCTCAGGTAAATTACCTGGGTCCGCCATGTTTACTCTCCTCACAGGGATATCTTCACCTAACTAACCACCTGCCCATGTTCACCCTTTTCAGTCACTATGATGGATAATTATTTCTCTCAACTTTCTTGAAATTATCTTCTCGATACCACTACACTCTGCACTTTCTGTAAGAACGGTTTGAAGGCACCACTGAGGAACTCCCCTTCATAATTTGGAGGTGAGGGCTGCGCAGCTCCACCCTAGCGTGGTTGTGTGACAACTGGAGCCGCGTCATCTGGCGGCCGCTGCCACCACCACCACTACTACTACCACTACCACTACTACCACTCCACCACCAAAGCTCTGTTTGCTGCTTCCCTGCCAACCTGACCACCTCACATGTGACCCCTTCAAACACAACACTCACTCACACCTTTACTGTCACGCCCACTATACTTGTCCCTCTTTTCAGCTGATGATGCAGAATCGTGGTTGTAGCACCTGTGTGGGACTGGGACTAACAAGAAAAGAAATTGTGTTTCTCATTATAATTATAATTAATCAAATATGATGTTGAAACCTTTTTTTTATTATTAATCATCAGTAACCAGCGAGATCACAGTTAGTGAGATAAGAATACTGGGCGGGTGCTACTGCGATTCCAGGATCATCAGCAAAAAAAGTATATTTGCCGTTTGCTGAAATAAAATTAGCCACTCGATCAAGTTCATTCCTCTTGTACAATAATTATAAACACGATTATTATGATAGGGTCATCAGTGGATACTAAAATTATTGATATCCACTTATATAAAATGAGGAGTTTATTGTACAAGGCTGAGGCCCTACTCTTTGGTAATATGGGTTCCTCCGATATTCTCATAAGCCTAGGAATCCTCAATATGTCTCATTAGGCTATAGGGTTCTTCCACTTTGTTTGGGGTCAAAAGAGACAGTCCAGTTAACTGTAGCCTTTGAGACCCTCAATGTTTACACCCTTTGCGTATTAAGCGGTCCTATAGCATATTTTGTAACGCGCGCATTACCATAGGTTAATTAAAGCAAGAAGAAAAATTCAAGGGCATACATGGTTCTCAATTGGGGTACCGTATTGTATGTACTGTACATGCACCTCAAGAGGTCAAGGTAGAATTTCAAGGGGTCCATGGAAATTTATATTTATATATGGCATGTGATGGAGAGAGAAATGGAAATGATCGTACGTGTTCCACCCGAGACATTCGATCAGTAGTTCGCAGTGAAGTTGAAACAAGAACGATAACACAAGTTATTTAGGTGCAACGACGAAATTCGCACATGAAAAAGCCAGGAGTGGGACGCAAACATTATCGTTACACCTCATGCCAGAAAACTATAACTTTATAGTTAGGTGAATGTAATGGCCGGCCTAATATGAGAGAGAGAGAGAGAGAGAGAGAGAGAGAGAGAGAGAGAGAGAGAGAGAGAGAGAGAGAGAGAGAAAGGCAACATATTTTCTTTTTACTATTAGTCCAGAACTAAAAAGTAAAAAAACATTGGTTAGTATTTCCTCAGGACTCATCTTTTCTATAAAGTAGGTGGATGTAAAAGAAAATGATCACATATAGGAGTAACTCATATAAGCTTAGTCCTCCTTCCTGTCGACCTCTAGGGCCACAAACAGAAGCAGACTGAATGCACGAGCTAAAATTGAATCACCTCATGACCTCGGTGTCAGGGTAAGTCAGTACATATTCATGTGAATCAGGTTCTGAGTACCGAGTGTAGAGTTCATGTGTGCGGGCTTTTGTGTGTTTGCTGAGCGAGGTTGAGTTAGTGTGAGAGTTCAAGGGTTCGATGTTTCATACCGAGTTGAAATGGTACTGTACAGACTCTCCACCTCTCTCCAGCATTCGCTGGAGAGCAACTAAACAGAGTTTGAACAAGTGAATTTTCCAAACCATTCTCAAGCTCAACGTTGAGAGAGGTTTAGAAGACTTACTTTTTCGAACTCTGTTCAGTTGCTCTCCAACACTCCTTGGACCCTGGTCCAGCACTATCAGCCATGGCTGTACATATAATAACAATGTATTGTTTAGCTTTGTTGGCTATTTACAACTCCACTTAATAATTTGGTTTTGTCTGAGGTCGTAGGATTTAGATTGTATTAACAAGTAACAACACTAGGTAAACACATGGTTTTGTTTATTTTAGTTTTTTTAATCCTGAAGTAATTATTTTATGAATTTTATGTTCTGTCTACAAAAATTCCCCGTACGGGGGTATTGCCTGCATTAGTGATGTGAACAATACTTTAAGGGTTTTGGCGCCCCTTCGGCCCCAGCCACTAGCTTTAAGTTATTCGACTGTCCCTCTTTTCTTTCTATTTCCTTCCTGCTTGCTGAGTTTTGGGTAAGAGTGCGTGACGCACAACTAGGAGATGGAAATGCAATGTATCGGAGTATCCACATTTATCTTCCTTCAGGCTAATAACATTGCTCTGCTTGCCTCACTCAAGTGCAACTGTTGAGAGAGCATTTTCAGCCATAAACCGCACGAAGACTAAACTGAGAAATACTCTCCACAAAAACTATCACAGGTTTGCTACACACTAATTATATAATTTATGAGACTTGCATCTGATGCTAACTGTCATAGTTTAAAATAACAGAAGAACTTAGACAAGGGTTGAATAGTGATATGAACAAAAAATCTTGTCCATAAAGTAACGGAAGATGATAATGCCAGTGATGAGGATTAAATATTCAGTTTCCTAGCTAATGATTATGGAGTTAAATAAAATGATTGGATACCTACTGCTTATAGGTTGCATAAAATAAATCTCCATTTCACTAATGCATTGTATCTTGATCAAGGTGTACTATAATCGTAAGTTCGTAACCAATTAGGCCTAAAGAAGAAATGAGATGAAAGTATATTGTAACAACATGGGGTTGCGTTACTATTGGGGTGAACAGACTCGATTGTACACGGTAACAATTTATTAATAAGATACAGGACTGTGTTCCTTGACGTATCCAGGGCACCGTAGCAAGGTCGGCTAGGGTCAGAGTTGTAGAGGGAACAAGCACCTTGTAGCTGGAGAGTCCTGCCTGCCATGGCCGCGTAGGGTGAAAGAGATAGCTGCTGCAGGAGGTGGCGTAGAGAGCGTGGCGTGGTAGGGCTGCAAGCAGGGACGACGGCAGGGCAGGAGGTGAGAAAAGAAGATTTAGGGCTTTATGCCTATCGACTCATGGTGTTGGTCATTAAGGCAGTCAGTCTTGTTACATCAACATATCTTCCCCCAGCCTAGAAGGCTGCTATCTTTGTTTTTACAGCCGGGTACCTACTTACTGCTAGGTGAACAGGAACATAGGGGGCTGGGAAAATTGTCCAAGAATTCCACTGACCAGGGATCTCTCGCGTGCTATAACCATTACACCATCAGCACCCCCAGGAGGTGAGTCTAGGTCGAGAGCAGCTATAGGATCTAGAGTGAACGAGGAGTGGCTCATTGGCACCCTTTAACCTGGCCATGTCGGCTGCGCGCGCCGGTGGCAGGTAGACAGGTGAGGAGAGGGAAACACAAGGTGCTTGGTGTATGCTATACAATATAACTTTTTTTTTTTCTTTGACAGATAATATGAATACATTCTAGGAGCTGTGTTTATCTAAATATACCCACAGTAGCCTACATCTTTAAATATATAAATTTACAGAAGTACTGGGTTCACTATATTGTATATTTTAGTATCATTACCCACTATTTTGGACCATTCTCAGACACTTTTCATCTATCTATATGGTGTTTCTCTCGGAGATGCCCCGTTTTCGAGATATGCCCTGTTTTACAAACATAATTTGGAAATTAGTCTGACCTAGTTTGACCTGACCTAACCTAACCTAGACCACAGCAGACTACCGGGACCTAACCTGGGCAAACTACCGGGATATAACCGGTGTAAACTATCATAAAGTGACCGGGGCAAATTCCCGGGACCTAGCCGGATGTGGTAACACTGCGCGATCCTAGCCAAAAACACAGTACTTCTGTAATAATACCATATATATATATATATATATATATATATATCAAAGTACCATAAGAGTTATAATGAAAATGTACCAGAAAGTTAGTTTTTTTGGGGGGTAAAATCTACTGAGTATTTCTCACAGAGCTAAAAACATAGAGCGCTTAACCCTGTGTTATTAGATAGGGGAGGAGTGTCACCACAGGCGAGCGCTCTATTGTATAGATAGTTGCTCATTGAACTCCCGTACGTACTTGTATAGTATGTTTCTTTCCACAGTTATTGACATTTCCCTGATTTGTAAAGCATTGTATCTTGTTATTTAATTATAAAGGTTTTGTTAAATCAATTAACAAGGCTCAGATAATGTCCATAGGGAAAATTATGCAAAGAAATTAAACTTAAACTGGTTTATTAAACAAGACAAATATATATAACTGTAATCTGTCTCCCTCTCCCTCCACTTACCTTACATACATACATACATATTACTCTAGTGTGACATGCATATATACACACATATTACTCTAGTGTGACATACATACATACATACATACTGAACAATGTAAACATAAAATACTGATCATAATAGAGATTAAGTACGTTGTATATATATATTATAAGAAGGTGACTGTGGATGAGAGCCAACGATAATTTTGTTTATCTAACTCATTTCACCTATTAACCGAAATGTATTTATATTTAATCAGCCATTCACTGATATATCGGTTAAAGAAATACTTATTCATATATTGTGAGTCACTATAATGTAGTTAATATACCATATCATCAATAAAAGACCGAATAAATGAAATAATATCTTACCCTGGCATAATCTAACAGGCTGGCGGGTTGAGGGGAAAGGCAGGTATCATGGCCGCCAACCCACTTCCGGTGGCGACACGCTAGGGGGGGGGTAGCGATCTCTATATTTTTAGCTCTGTGGTGGTATTCCTCTATCCCATCTGATCTGGCAACACTGGAAGGCAGGCAACAAACGACAACAATAACAATCTTTGTCAATTCCCCCCGAAGTCATTTTTCCTTGGTTTGCTGTCAGTCATTGTGGAAGGTGAGGCAGGTGGTGCTTGGGTTAGTTAATTAAGGCTGTGTTGGTGTCTGGATAAGGGTTAATTGTGTGAACACGAACCATTTCATCGGGAAAATTGTTGGATGGGTTTCTTAAAGTTATGAAAGGCGATTATAGCTTCTTGTTTGTACCTGCCATCAGATTCACTCGTATCCTGTTGAGGTATTTATATGTATATGTGTATTGTATTTTGTCATTTGTTTAAAGTATGTTTGTCTTGCATTCACCACTGGATGTTATGGGGTAGGACTATATAAAATGTAAATGAAGGATAATTTAAGCACACCACTTAGGTAATACATATTGGTTCGTGAGTAAATTTACAGAAGTACTGAATTCACTATATTGTATATTTTAGTATCATTACCCACTATTTTGGATCATTCTCAGACACTTCGGTATTTATTGAAAGAATTACCGTTTTGTAGCAGTGTTGCCAGATCCGGCTGGGTCCTAGTATTTTACCCCTGTCATTTATTGTACTTTATCACGATTATTTCCCGGTAGTTTGCCCAAGTTAGGCCCCGGTAGTTTGCCAAGGTTAGGTCCCGGTAGTCTGATGCGGTCTAGGTTAGGTTAGGTCATGTCAGGTAAGGTCAGGCTAATTTCAAAATGCCCCATTTGAATATGCCCTATCTTGGAAATGGGGCATTTGCAGAGAAAATGCCATAGAAGAAAATAGTCTTAGAATGGTCTATATTAGTGGGTTATGAAGGTAGAAAAACCGTACGCAATAACGGTAATTCATTCAATATTTACCCACTTTTCATCTAACGTTATGTTGTTTTCGAGATATGCCCCGTTTTACAAACATAATTTGGAAATTAGTCTGACCTAACCTAGACCACAGCAGACTACCGGGACCGGTATTTATTGAAAGAATTACCGTTTTGCAGCAGTGTTGCCAGATCCGGCTGGGTCCCAGTATTTTGTCCCAGTCATTTATTGTATTTTATCACGATTATTTCCCGGTAGTTTGCCCAGGTTAGGTTCCGGTAGTTTGCCCAGGTTAGGTCCCGGTAGTCTGATGCGGTCTAGGTTAGGTTAGGTCAGGTCAGGTAAGGTCAGGCTAATTTCAAAATGCCCCATTTGAATATGCCCTATCTTGGAAATGGGGCATTTGCGGAGAAAATGCCATAGAAGAAAATAGTCTTAGAATGGTCTAAAATAGTGGGTAATGAAGGTAGAAAAACCGTACGCAATAACGGTAATTCATTCAATATTTACCCCGGGACCTAACCTGGGCAAACTACCGGGATATAACCGGTGTAAACTCTATCTTAGGTAAAGGTACAGAAGTGGACCTTACTGTATAATAGATATTTTACTGTCATTACCCACTATTTCGGACCATTCTAAGACACTTTTCTTCTATGGTTTTTCTTCCTCAAATGCCCCGTTTCCAAGATAGGGCATTTTGAAATTAGCCTGACCTTACCTGACCTGACCTAACCTAACCTAGACCGCATCAGACTACCGGGACCTAACCTGGGCAAACTACCGGGAAATAATCGTGATAAAGTACAATAAATGACAGGGGTAAAATACTAGGACCCAGCCGGATCTGGCAACACTGCTGAATTAAGGTCCACTTCTGTACTAATACCCTATCTTAAAGTGACCGGGGCAAATTCCCGGGACTTAGCCGGATGTGGTAACACTGCGCAGCCCTAGCCAAGAACACAGTGCTTCTGTAACAATATAGGTTCGTGTAGTGTCAATACTGTCAATGATACCTGTTGGTATTAAGATCAAGCAGAGGTAAAGTACATAATAGTAGATGGAATATTCGGTATTTATTGAAAGAATTGCCATTTTGTAGCAGTGTTGCCAAATCCGGCTAGGTCCCAGTATTTTGCCCCTGTCATTTCATGTTCTTTACCAAGGTTATTTCCTGGTAGTTTGCCCAGGTAAGGTCCCGGTAGTTTGCCCAGGTAAGGTCCCGGTAGTCTGTTGTGGTCTAGGTTAGGTTAGGTCTGGCTAATTTCAAAATGCCATTTGAATGGGGCATTTGCGGAGGAAATGCCATAGAAGAAAATAGTCTTAGAATTATCTAAATAAGTGGGTAATGAAGGTAGAAAAACCATACGCAATAAAGGCAATTCTTTCAATATTTACCTAATATTTTGGTGTTGTGGGCAATTTAAATGATGGCAGTGAAGTGTACATTAACCCTACATCATCATATACAGCTGTAATGTTCTGATAATTTAGGGAAATTTTTTCCAATTAATTAGGAGTGTATTCTGCTCTGATTTTAATTATTTTATGCTTCAATTTATTCGGAAATATATTTTTCTTCCATTTCCCATATCTATCTATCAATCTATATATATCTATAGTATTAGTAAAGTGTCTGTCCATAATCACTCCAATTAATTCTTTTCTGTCAAATAATACATGTACGTCATTTCCTTATTGGGTATTTCCGTCGCAAATGCATTAAATACAACAACCCTTAATTGATTCAATTTTCCTTTATCCGCGGGCTAGGGCTGGGCAAGAACCGTCAGTACGGAGGTGAGAACCGATTCTAAGATAAGTCAAGAACCGCCAATTCGGAGGTGAGAACCGATTCTAAGATAAGTCATCAAGAATAGCTAGAACCGGTTCTGGTACCGGTTCCTGCCCAGCCCAAGGAAACGGTTCCACCAATAGTAGTTGTGTGCCTGTGTGCCTTATATTTAATGCACTTGCTGTTCATCCCAGTCGGCCAATTAAGGCTTTAAAACAGCATTAGACAGCAATTATATAACATTGTCAGTTAATATTAGGTACCAGAACTTGTTCCAGCAGTTCCTTTCGTATTGAGAACCGGAACCATTGGTTACAGCATAATAATATCAATTCAAGATGGCCGCCAAGTGTTTACATCCAGGCTCCATAGATTACTAAGGTTAGGTCCCGGTAGTTCGCCGCGAAAATTAGGTGTTTTCGGAGATTGGGTTGGGGGGGGGGGTGATATTTCCCAAAACACTAATTTGCTACGGATGTAAACAATAAATTTGTTAAAAAATACAATAAAACGTTGCATTCTGAAAACCTCAAGTCGAAAACAAATTATGGACAGACGCTTAACTATTACCATATCTATATATACCGTATATATGTATATGTACAGTCGCGCTAGGAAGTGTTGTCATATTTTTCATAAAGTTTCGGACAATAATTTATGGACATACTTGCCAAACAGTTTAGATCTTTATGTTAAATCATATTTTATCTCAAAGAACATACACCACATAGTATATTCGACTATCAAGGGTGCTGAACAGTATATTATGAATGCATTTACAGAGTGTTACAAAATATATTCCTGATCAACTGAGACGAGTAGACGTCACTAGACGACGGCACACGGCGGAGGAATACAGTGACAGTGTTATGCTCGCTGAGTGGCCCCTACCCTTCCTTCCCTCCCTCATACTTGACTTGCGGCAGTAGTACTGCTTTACTCCGCGCAGGCATAGAGAGGTTACTTATGGAGACGCATTTGTTTACAGTCAATTATTTATTTCACACTAGTTAACTTACCATTTCTCAATCTTTAATATATTCTCTGATACAATTTTGTTTTTCTCCTTATACCACTTAGCAATAGTAAGGTTTACTTCACTTATTTTCATAATCAAATTTGCTCCGCATTTGTGTTCTCCATCTCAGTAAACAGGAACTTGATATTTCATAAAGTTTCGTCCCATATTATCGTATTTTGCTAATTACCAACCTTTTTCATATACTGCAGTTGGTTATAGATAGATTTTTAGATACTGATTTTATTTCTGTGCCTTGTTTAGAACAACAATCAACACCTTACGAAAAAATAAGAAATACGAATACTGCTTCTTGAACGAAAATCACTGGATTTTGTCACAACACTTAATAGCGCGATGGTATATATACATAATGGTGTAGTGGAGCTTGCTTGCTGCACACCACTTTTGCTGAGTTCCATCCCCACTGTTATGTGTAAACCAATTAGGGAGTGGTACAGGAAGTGTCTTTCTGTAACTTGGATGGGTTATTATGATATAGATCAGTATCAGGGTGAAGAGATTGGCCAAGCAAGTAGTTCAGTCTTCAGGTTAGATATTGGTCTTAGAATTCTTACAAACTAATCATACATTAATCATTAATGAATACCTTTATAGGCATTTTATAATTTTGTGTACTTAGCCTAATTGTGTGGGGACTTAGATAACATTATATAGAGCTACCCGGTACAGTACCAAGTATTATATTTCAGAGCATCAGTATGGCCAAGGGGTTCATTGACACCCCACAAGAAGGTGAAGATGTCCAATGGTCTGAGTGTATGGGTCCCAGTCGTCAGAATACTCAAGTCACTCAGACAGGCCAGGGAAGTATTGCCAGGCCCACTCCTGGCACCCCAGATGATGAACATACAGATGATAGGACTATATCAAGTGCAAGTAGTCAGGAGAATCTCCCCCCTCTATCTTCATCCACACAGCAACAGCAACCACCCACAGCATCTCCTTTGCAGTCCTCTCCTGTACCATCACATTCCACGCATTCTTCTAATTATCAAGCTTCCTCGCCAACTCTTCCATCTCAGACAGTCCAGTTAGATCCCTCCTCATCCCATTTACCTTCCTTATCCTCATCACAATTACCCTCCCAGTTAACCGGGACATCATCCCCTCCATTTCCTGTTGTGCATTCATCTTCTATACAATCTCCACCATTTCCTGCTCAACCTGGTCCATACCAACAAGTTTCAAGCATTTCTCGTGAAGAACGTCAAGAGTTGGCAAATCAAGACAGTGCTAATAACAATGTTGATGAAAATAGTAATGACCAGCAGTATGATCGTTATGTGAACTACCCTCAAGATTATCCAGTGCAATACACCCCTGACCCATCCGTCCGACCACGTGTGAGACCAAGACCATTCAGGGAAGAAGAACCTGACTGTGCTCCACGCATGAGGCCAGACATAGAACAGAGGGGCAACAGTGAAGGAGAGGGATACAGGTATTCTCATCGTAGAAATATGTCTGACGGACATCCCTGCACTTCCACTGGATACCGGAGAGACAACATCGGTGATTATCCTCCACTTCCAAATTCAAATACCTCCCTCGGTAAATAGATGTTCTTCTAATTGTTTTATACTTAATTGGAATAGTTTTTACCTTTCAAATAAGAGGAGTTACAAGCCTTGAGGAGGTACCACAACCACATACCTGAGTATTGGTCTATTGTTAGTGTACAGTAGACCTCGATAATTCAAGAGCACAGTAAATGATTGTACTTACCACATCATTTTACACTCAGCTCCTCATTGACAACCATCAAATGTTTCCCAGGCTTCTGTTATTTATTAGAATACCATACAGACTAGGTGATTTGCTGGCTCTGTGTTAAATGAAAAGTGTTAAATATGTTAACATTATATCGAGCGTCTACAGTATCATAAAATTATGCCCAAGATACTTTCTTAGTTCCTAGTTTTATAGCCTTACACTGTATAATATGTTATAATAATGCACCACATCATATGTGCAGGTGAGTCACCCCTACCTCGGGTCCCAAACCTTCATCCCCGCCATGGGAGGGAGGAATGGGTGAGGGAACATAACCAGCGGGCTCCCTCCCCAAGGTGGCTACCAATGAGCTTCCGTGGGGGTGGTTACGGCCCCCCACCAAACCCAGAAGACACTACTCGAGGGGCACAGGAGCTCCTCATTAACTTCACTACTGATGTCTTGCGCAGTCACCAACTTACTGTTCCACAAGACATCAGGGACCAGATTGGGTCAGACTTTTTTACTTTTTGTTGATATTACAGTACAGTATTGATTTTACTGGTATAGCTTCTTAAGAATATTATATTTAATACCATTGTGCTAAGAACTTTTTCCTGCATATTTATATCAAAATAAATTCATGGATTTAGGTAGCTTCATTGATCTGTCTGAATGATATCTAGACAGATTATTCCTGATATCATCCATTTCTATATTCCAGGCCTAGGGTGGAGGAAGTAAAATGATAAAAGACAAACAGTCACTCCCCTTTAAGACCTCCCAAATATCGGCTAACCCCCACAAGTACATTCATCCACAGCAAAGTCCCTTCATATACTTTTAGTGAAAGAACCATTGAAGTAACTTTCTTGAGGATGATTGAACTCGTGAGTTAGAATTGGGAATTTTGTGGGCATCCCTAATAAATAATCCCAAATAAATAAGAGTTCTGTTGCATATAGTTATGTAGTATTAGATACATCACTGTCAATAAAACCCAAACCTGCATTCTCTTTTGGTACTGTCTTTTTGTATGACCTGTTCTTGTGTGACATTGAATTTGGCATTTAAAAAAAAAAATCACAGTTTCAGCAACCCAACAGTTTCAATGGCGGGGCGTGAGCTGAGAATACTCGCAGACAACTTTGCTACAACAGAGGAACGGCGCAGAGTTCGAGAAATGGCTGAGTGTGTCAATATGAGCTCCATGACTATGGAGAATTTTTTTCACCTATGTGCAGAACTCTTCTCAGTAAGTGAACCACATAGATAGGGTGATAAAAACAAGTGTGTTCATGCACAAGTTTCCATTTAAGTGCTTTGAAGACCAGTCAAATGTAACAGGACAGTAGTTATTCTAATGCAAACCCACATTAATTATGATATCTTTGTCATGTTTGACTCATCAACTATACCCTATTATTTCTATGTGTATATTCTAGGATGGCATCACCCGGGAGCGTATTGTAGCATTGTTCACCTTTGTTGGTGATGTGGCAGTACATCAGGTGCTGCACCGAGGTAGCCAGTTCCTCGGCATACTGCTCAACTGGTCACTCAAGTACTTGGTAGACCATGTGTGCCGCTGGGTTCAAGAAGCTGGAGGATGGGTGGGTGTTGTGAATTTATGTTGTTGCTCATTTTTTCAGAGATATTACACACATAATGTGACACACTTTAATGATAGAGGCATATCTCTTTTTAAGATAGAAATGTGCAAAAGCTGCTTCACTCACTGAATGAAATCTTTGTACCTTGAATGCAGATACTACATCCCAGTAGGAGACTTGCTTTGCTCAGTAAGAAATTGGTAGCTAACAAAATATAAGACGAGATGAAAATAAATGTTTTGTTTGTAGTGTGGTTCTGAAACAGGTGGAGTTAAAGTGTAGAGCTAATAAAAATGGAAGTAATTAAATGACATTACTCTATATGCTTTCATTTATAGCTTCATATTTTCCTATTAATTTGAAAGAAATCAAACATAGGCCTTCTTCTCAAAAAATATTCTGACCTATGTATCGAATTGCCTTCCTTGCAGACGACTGTGCTGAGCCAGGGTGTAAACTTCCTGTATCAGACAGCAGTGTTTGCATTTTGTGTATGTGGTACAGTAGCTGCTGGCCTTTTTATCTGCAAAACCCTGAAGGATTGGTAACATACAATGTTTTGTAGGGTTACTGTAGTATAAAGAACTCGTATTCCATTATTCTCGTCATGAGGAAATTTGTAAGCTGTAGGAATATGTATATCTTCCATCATTATTGTCACTGGACTGCCTGCAAAACTAGGAACAGCTGTCCTGTTTGGTGTAGAAATCTCATTATCAGGAGACTAAGTAATATTGCCATATAATCCAGCCTTGGGATAATCAGATTATATTGTAAATATTGTCAGACTTCCTGCAAGATTGTTTTGGATTATTTTGTAGGTAATAGAAACATTAATCATATTCATCATATCATATACTTTTATCAGAAGACTGGATTTGTGATGATGTAAATGTATCAATCACTCTTCTTCGCTTTAAACGTTAGTTTTGTATTCGGACTAGATAATTTCATCTGTAACCTGGAGTTCTATTAAATTTAATTGTAAGTATATGATACAATTACTTGGTGATATTGTATAATTTAATATTGTCAGAAAACATTTAAGAACATATTTAACATTTTGTACCAGTACTGAAAGCTGTTCTGTACAGTTTATGGTCATTTTCAATTACACTATTACAATAAAAAGTTATAATCCCATATTGAAATGTGTATTTAATGTATGTAAATCCAATTTGTTAGTGAATTACGATGGGTTATGTAGACGACATGTGATATCATACTTTTTCATCGTCATACTAACAGAGGCCAAGCTCATAACATTGTGCTACAGTATTAAAGTTCATGAACTGATTTTAGCAGTTGATTTGGATTAAACATTTTACTCAAATTATCTGTAAATATGATATACAGTAGTGTCATATATGACCATTGTATCCTGATACAAGAGTAAATTTATTAATTTTATTATGCCATCAAACCCCCAAAATAGTGTAAAGTTGCTGAAGACCCTATGCTTACCTTAGAATCAAATAATCCCTCTGTGCACTACCACTCTCATACTCAACACTCAAACTGCAGGAATATATGAAATAAATTATGATGGCCAATAAGTTTATTTGAAAATTTTATGTGGGTATAATATGGGAATTTTGTGAAACAAATAATTTCATTAACAGGAAATCTTTTTGGTAATTATTATTTAAAACATTGAAACGATCTAAATTTACTGACGACGTAATGGTAATGTAACATTAAGAATGATGACGTCAGCTGAAGACTTGCTGGTACTGTACAAAGCATTCATTGTGGATCAGTGTTAATGGGTTTGACACCGAGTTATTGACCTGGGGTGTGCAGATTTAAATCCTTGCCACATCAAGGATTATGTGCTATACTATACAGTCATTCCAACCTAGTATAGTTAGAATTCATTATACAGTAGTAGGGAGTTAACTTCATGAAATGAATTTATCAAGGTTATTCAACCTTACTGTTACAAATACATACAGTATTTTAGATATTACTGTATTAATTTGCTTTCATACCTTTTGCAATCAATAGTGTGAATTTATAAATCAAATAGTTATTACATGCTATAATGTATGAAACTTAAGAGTATTCTAATACAGCACAAAAGCTGCACACAGAGTGCCGTGCTGCGATATTTTATAATTATAGTGGCATTACTGTACTACAATGGTAATAAAATCTGGGTGAAGAGTTTAGTGCAGTACTGTATAGCTCAACAATAAAAAGATTTCCAGAATACTGTATTTTAACTATAAAAATACTATGTTACTTTTCCCCTCACTTAATAATTTATGGTTTTCCAACAACATAAATTAAAATGACTCATTCTATGTAGCCTATATACAGTACCAGCACCGATATAAGGTTTACCTTACCCTTTGGTCCTAATGAGTACTATGGTAACACCAGAAAGAGCTAACAGTGGCGATCTTAGGAAGTATGCCCCCAACAGTTCCATTTACATATATAAAGCTTTATTTACCGCCTACCTCTACCGCAGTCCAAATATGTTAAGGAATACTATAACACAGGTTTGGATCGCAAATACATTTTTTTTTATCTACATACTTTTGAAGACAAGTAAAACAAAAAAAAATGTGCTTTAACAAAAAGGGCACTCTGTGGAGTGTACAGTACAGTAGGCCCTATACTTTTACAAATGCTGAATAATATTGATGGTTAGAGTCATCGAAATTCCATCCTCAATCTTAACTACAAAAATGAAAGTATATTAATTTCTGACCTGTATCAACCAGAACTGAATACTTTGTTTCATAATACCCAATCAATCTACCAACATAAAATGAGACGAGTGAATTATCAACTTCCACACCTCTATTTGTGAAAGTAATTGTGAAAATTGAAAACCAACCCTCAAATAGGGCAGCAACTGCACTGAAGCTCTTTATATTATCATACAAAGTAAGATATGATGTCTATAAATTTTATCGTTCTTATAATTATTAAGAACATCAGTCTTCAGTTCAGTCACATACTGTATTATTCTAAAACATTCATAATTCCAGACCTAGTTATATGCACAAGAGGCATTGCATGGAAGTTTGTACATAAAACTACTGTGCATATGTGATTTTTCTATACATGTAAAGAATATTGGCAGTTCACAATAACTTAAATACTACTTTTAATGGTATCACTAGGGATATTTGAAGAATTGTCACATTTCACCCATTAAAGCCTAAGAAAACATGAAACAACCAATAACAACAAGATACTAATATTTGACCTGCATAAAAATGATTACCAAACCACTGCCTTCATGACTGTATCTTGCTGTACAGTAATTCTTAAAAATTATGTAGTAAATTGTGAAATAATAAGGTACAATTGAAATGTAATCTAAAGTTCTGGCATCTTTGTTATGATAGTGAACATTGAGAACATGTTGAATGAGATGTGATTGTTTCTTTTGACTGTTATTTTCATTATTCACAGTTACACAGAAAGAGTCATATCTCATGCATGACGTTATGCTCAAAGTTCACAACAGTACCTTACCAAAGATGACCAACCTTGAGACCACTACTGTAATGTATTTAAACCACAAAATCCTACTGCAGTCTATTCAATAAAGTTAAATAACTATTACACAGCATTTTATGACACAATTTAAGTAATTTGTTTACAGTTACTTTACAAACACATTTCTCTAAAATAAAAGACAATAAAAATGAATAAAAATTATTTATAGGAGAAAATTTCATTTAGATTTGGCTATGGCAACAATTAGTTAAGCAATGTATTGTACACCATTTCAACCTTAAATGTTACATATCACATAATCTGGGTTGATGCAACCCATTCTTTTAAGTAACAACCATAAAGCTAATGCTGTACTGAATATTAACTCTACAAGAAATTTGTTGACTAAAAGGTGTTCTTTTAGAGATTTACTTGTCCATACTTGTATTATCAGAGCATGGACATTAGTTGCATTCACTAGTTTCAATAATACAATCCATCACACTAATCATTATCACTGCTTAAATACACACTTTTTTATTGTTACAATGTGGCACCACTGCTTATGCAGCAACACTATCTGATTCAGCATATACAACTGTGATACCTTATTAATTGCGCTTCAAATTTGAAGCTAATACTGGTTATATGTGAAGAGAGATGCATGACACCTCCATAAAATTACAGTCATTAAACATATAAGCCATCTGAAAGCTATGGGAAGCATGGGTTAGGAAAACATCATATGACATGACTCATGCGTTACACATTAAAACAATATTGAAAAAAATTAACATAAAATCATTACATCATTATGAAAATGAATTTATTGTGTATATTTATATATAAGGTATATTTAACAGAGCTGGGCGCGACTTGAATTTTTTCAGGTGCGACTTTGACTTTGTGACTTTGCCGCCGGATCTGGTGCGACTGCGACTCTATTTTTGGCCCCCCCAGTGCAACTTTGCGACTGCGATTTTTTTTCCCCGGTGCTCATTGGGTGGCCTAATGGATTTAAAGAAAGATTAAACCATGTGAGATTAATAGGCTATCTTAATACGATCTTTAAATTTAGAGCCAAGGCCTAGTCTACGTACGATGGTCCAATTTTTACTTATATTGTTTAATTTTAAGCATGTTAAAGGTAGAAGGCTGTTAGATTTTAATTTCTTCTTATACTTCATAGTAATTTTTCGTCTTAGCCACAAGAAGAGTATAAGCAAATATTAAAATACGAGAAAATGAGATTAATTCGCACGATGAACGCCACAAGGCATAACACGTTTTTGAACGTTTTTAACTAACAAGACAAGTTTAAAACTTGGTTCACGCCTGAATAGTGCATGTACTTTTACTAATTTATAATAAAATTCAGAGTGACAAACTTTTTTTTGGTACTTTTAGGTAGTTTCATGTAATGTCAGTCTCATATAATGTGAAGAATTTAATTAATCGTAAAAGGAATGTTAAAAATCAGATAAAAATTAAGTTAGCTGTTACCAACTCAAATTTGACATTTTTAGCCAAATCGGGCTTTAAAACTGGCCTAATACAGCCGTGGCAATTTCTTTCAAAAAAGTTGTCTTGTTCCTGTTCAAAGTCGCGGAATATTGGTGTTGCGACTTTGCTTAGTCCGACTTTTTCAAAACGTTTGCGACTTTGAAATTCATGGTGCGGTAATGTCGCAGTCGCAAATCGGTGCTGCAACGCCCAGCTCTGATATTTAAATGTCACAGTACTAAACAATAGTCCATTTTTTTGTAGCTGATAGTAATTGTTCAGAGCCAGTATAAAAAAAATTGTATTGACCACTGATCATAGAAGCTTGCTACCCATTTGCCCATCAGATGCCAAGTAACCTTATTGGTCATGCATATAAATTTTCAGCAGCAGAAAGAGACAAATACTGTACTGTATCTGTACAGTATTACCACAAATTTGCAATAAATAGACCTACTGTACTGGACAAAGTTGGTGTGCTGTGACCATTGTTGTTTCAATAAATCATAATCTATCATCTCATAAAATCAGTCAAGTTATTACTATTGACTCCATCTAGATCTTGAAATGCATAGAAGTATTTCAGTGTTAATTAAACATATTAACACACAGCAAGGGAGATTCTGAGATAGTACTGTACTACGTTAAAAATTATACCTGAGTAATATAGTGTATATTTCCTACAGAGTAAGATCACAAGCATAGTATAGTATGCATAATGAAAAGTAAAGGCTAATAATCAGTACAGTATTGTAGTAGTGTTTTTCTAGACCGAATAAATCTTCTATACCTGGTATAAATATTTCTATTATGATCTACCGTACTTCATATAAGATAATGAACGACCTTTACTGTGGATTATTGATGCACTGCACAATTAAGATATTCCAAGAGGTATTGGAATCTGCTAAAACTTAAAAACTGTACAGCATAATAATGTACTGTACAGGCAAATCTTCATTAATTTAAACAGACCTGTGAATGGGTGTCAGGACAACTACAGTATTTACACCAATATAAACAACCACTGCCTGGAAGTTGTATGGCGAGTTTGAGCTTGTTTTATGGAAATATTGTAAGCTTGATTAGTATCATGAACTACACCAACTTACACCTTGAACCAGTACTGTACTCTTATGCTTGAATTAATAAGACTAATTAGGAATTCTGTGTTAAGAATTTTGAATGTTCATTGTACAGTACTTAATTGTGTGATTTGATTATTTTTATTGCCATTAGTTAAAATTTATGGAGTTTGACAAAGCAAAAGCAATTTCTTTTATTCAGGCGAGTCCTATTTGTTTTTAAATGAATACATACTGTATTCTTTGCTAAACGTAAGTTCCATAATATATTATCTACAAAAAACAACAATCAGAGTGGAATATACCTGTACTGCAAAATCGAGGTTACAGTTTGTTATGAAGCAAAAAATATACAATAAGGTGGAGCTTCAACTGGCAACGTTCTCAATATTATGAGTGGTGATACCAGCCAGTCTTAGGCTAGGCTAATTATCCAGAGTGAGATGCCAAGAGTCAAATGATCACACAATCCAGTGTAAATAAGTAGTGTATGAGCAAGTCACCCCATCAGGAATTGAACAATGATTGACTTCAATGCCATGTTAATTGAAACCGAAGCACAACTTGTATCAATTATTGTTCACATTTCTATTGAAATACATTATACACACATTACTTGCACTCTGACACATGTATGCATGCACACACTCTTCATTGCTTGTCTACAACTGCTCATCAATTTCAAGAGGGGGATTATCCATATCATTGAGGTGCCCCTGAACCATCAGCAAAAATTATCGTGGATTGCCAAATATCTAGGCAGCACACAGCATTTATTCCTTACTCTATGGTGATGTGTTATTTTTTCTTGGAGGTTAAAAGTTTGCCTCTAAGTGTACAGTAAGATGCACCTCAACCTCTGCTATTTTTTCCAGACAAAATGTACAGTACATATTGGCACAAATACGGTAATGTCTTCTTGTTAGTCCACCTATGCTATATTAAATATGCAGACACTGCATGTAGGATTATTACATCAACAACAGAATTTAGCAAACAGTCCAACTGAGATGTATTGTTTCCCCCTTTCAGCTTTCCCTGGCCCATGTGACAATTTTATTCAGCTTGTAGAAAAAAGAAAAAAGAGCAGATTGGTGAAAAATTTGTTGCCTTGCTTGACTTTTTATTATCTGAAAATGTATAATATAAAACCACAGGAGTTAGTGAATCCTGAGGAGGAACAGTACACTTGGATGCTACTGTACCATGATATCAAAAGCTAAACAACTATCATGGCATCATCTGAAGATATTATAAGTTGTTGAAAATTCTATTATCTGTATTGCATACAGTAAGTTTGTCATAACTGACATACATGTATTGACTTTGCATACATACAGAACTGGTATATCTTAATCATTATTTACTACATAGCTTACCGTTATGAGAGTGAACTGGAGAATAACACCTCCTCAAATGCAATACTGTATATCATTCGTTACGATCAGAAATATGATGTTTCTATGTTTTGAAACTATTAGCATAAAGTGATGAGGCATATGTTAAGGGTTTGAATTAGTAGCAATAAATACTATATCATAGAAATCCACTGTAATGGAACTCTTCTGGCATGAAAGTTATTCCACTAAAAATGTGGATGTATTGTATTAATTATCTTGGACAGCGCAGAGTAATAATCTGAAATACAGAATATTTAAAGCAATCTAAAGCTTACTACATAATGCATTGTATGTCACTAGGTAAGTTACTGTGTTTATACACATTCAGTTAAATGGTAAAATATTAAAAGACCTGGAACCATCAAGTTGTTCACTATCAGGTTATTCTAATTTGAATTGCAATTGTTAGACCGATGTGAAATTAATACAATTAATTAATTATGTTTTTAGATGGATACATACTGTATTCTTTGCTAAAAGTAATTTAATGTAAAATAAAGTATATTTTATAATGAAATAGGAATGGTGTTAGACCTATGAGTATAGTTCTGGCCACAAGTGTCTGAATAAATCTGAAAACATTAAGTAACTTGAAATAAAACATTAATATATGAAAGAGTTATTAATATAGTACAATATAGTGAAATCTGGAAGAATATAATGACTACACATGCATCATCATGGCTACACATGTTATAATGTATAGACTTTATGATATTTCTAATGAATGTGAAGAAATTCTACTGTAGTATTGTCCCTCATCATCAATAATATGGATGGAAATTAAAAATGTTATGTTTAAGCACAAGGCATTAGATATTAGAAATGCCTGTAAGCATTATGCATGCTGACAAGTATCCCATCAATTATTCTAATATTTTTCCAAATTCCTTCATGGAACAAGCTCATCCTAAGATATCTTTTGTATGATTAAATATAATACCAGAGACTGTTTTCATCAGTTACACTTTCAGTACATATTACTGACATACACTGATTGCATTTCCAAACATTTGCAGTGCCTAACAGATCCAGAGGTATTGCTTTCTATCTTAAATTCATAACTTGTCACATTCAAAATACCATCTGTACCTGTTAAAATTACAACCAAAAAGTGCATAAACCTTCACTCCTTTATTTCTTACATAAACCTTCAAATCTATTGGTCCTAACAAGCACTGGCACTGTGAACTGCTCCAGTTTATACATACAGTATACTGTTCCATACCTTTACTTATAATTGCTTAATAAGTCTACCTGATGTGCATCAAGTCATCCCTTACTGTATAGTTTGATATCATTCTATAGGTCAATGATACGTAAGGCCATATCTCAAATATTAAAATAAAATATTATCTATGAAATGTACTGTATCATTAGCAAAATGTAGGATGCTGATGGGATATTAATTAGGAATAAACGAGCCAAGTACTGTACAACCAATCCACAAAGCTGTGAACTGGAGGATGGCAGGCATTGAATAAAAGAAAGCAAATGTACAGAAAAATTGAAAGCGAGTCAGAAAATAAGACAATGAATTATGTAATTTACACTTTTCTGACCTATGATTATATTATTTTGCTTATCAATGGGAATCAGTATTGTCATTTAATGGTCTGATGTTATCTAAATCAACAAGTGAATATTGGCATAAGACTTAGATAATACATATGTCCAGACTAACCTTAAACAAGAATGTCACAGGCTTATTCCAGAATATATATGAAACCAGCAGCTGTGCATATCTCTCTAACTTGCATATAAACAATACATTAGCAGTATTTCATATAACTTTTACAAATGTTGATTTATGTTTTATCATTGTGCACACTTTGAAATGAATGAACACTGAAACATCAAACAATTCTAAGTAAAGGTGTGGGAGGAGAACTGGCCCACTAAATTTACTACGGTGGTGGTGTTGTTGCTGTTACTAATGGTCCTCCCATATTGTTTTCCAAACAATCTTCTGAGGAAGTTATGTAGATGAATTACTTAAATCATGAGAGTGAAGTACAGTATATGAGCCTAATACATGATGTGGCGTGAGGGACGGCATTCCAGTGTAGGCAGGTTGGATTATACTAATCATGAAATTTTGTACTGATACTGAGATTTGGAGAAGAATGGAAGATGGCATCTAGGAAGGATTATTCTCGTCTCTTGTAACATAAGACTGATGTCAAAGGAAGGCTTCCTACACGTGATTGGTGGGAAATTTGGATGATTATAGAAGAAATGGTCAAACTGAGGTTAAAGGTTTTCTGATTACAGTACATTTGACAAATACTGTATGTACTGTACTTATGATGTGCTATATGCAGATATAATTATAGATGAACTATTACAAAAACAGACTCGCTACTTACAAATGAAATAAAAATCCATGGCAAACAGAGAATTGTGTTATTGTATTAAGATGTTACAGGACAGACCAGAGTAGGGCCTACATTAAGAGCAAACAGAGAGAAGTGGCCAATGTTGATAGGGGATTCAAAATGACTTGTGTTGATGATAAGAACAAGAAAAGAATTATCTACAATAAAAGAGTAGCATTATTATTGTTGTTAACTGAACTCTATGGTCTTTGGTGGTTTTGAATTACTGTAAGCTAAAAGTTATATACCATAAGGTCTTGTGTTGTAACATTTGGTGCTCTCCATATTGAAAATATTTTTGTAGTTCTGTATTTGTAATTATACTCATTACCAATATGATGTCTTACTTCTAATTATGCGAAAAAGATATATTTTACAACAGTAACGTCTTTTGGATAAGCAAGTGTTTCTGTACAGTATTAAAATATTTTTGCTCATCGTATATACTCATTTTAGGTAGAATATGATGAAATATTTATACTTCTCCATTTGATATTCAAATATTTATGCTTATATATGCTGACCATGCAACACTAACCCAAGCTAAGATACTATAAAAGAACATCGTGCAACAAAATAATGCATAGTTTCACATGGCTGTATTGTACAGTATTTTGTTACAGTGCTGCACTTTATGCTGTATCATAAAAGCACTCAATTTGAATTCATAGTACATACTGTATTATTTCCTTCAAATATTGTCAGATCTTGTACTAATGATTTTGTTCTCTCCATGGACAATATGATCTTATTCACACAAGTGAAATAACTCCTAGTTCCATAATGTACAGTCGGTCTCAGGAACTCGTACACTGATAACTGGTTAAAAGGGGTCCTTGTTCAGCACATACTGTAATGATTCTTCTGCTGACTAATTATAGTATTAGCCAAATAACATTACTAGAAGTGTTTTGTGTTAGAAAATCAATGTACTAAATTTTCTAGTTGTTACAAACCCTTGATGTCACAGTGATGTATACAAATTCCTGAGGTCAACTGTACATACATTAAATAAGCATATACCATAAATTATCCATACAGTAATTGGTCTTTCTGAGGTGCCTAAGTAATTAAGGAAGCAAGCGCCTTTAATTATGGCCTGCCTTTCTTAATCTACAGTATTAAACAACTTGTATAATTCCAAACTTAGCCTTCCTTCAAGCTTCAGCCTTAGGGCCATACTGTCTTCCTATGTTACAGAGTGTGACAAATACTTAGAACAGTAGTTCAGCTTTACAGCTGTCACTTGGAACTTTATTACCAATGAAATTCATTCAGGCACATGCTGTATTGTATATCAGCTTAAAACAAACTGCCAAAGTGATGTGAAAGCATTGTCAACACAATTCTCTTTTTCTTCACAAGTGATGACTTCAAACTTTGAAATTTAATTTAAGTAAAAATATGAATATTTTATGCAAATCTATCATGTCTAACTGCTAATCATTGCCTACACTTTGTATTCTTTCCTTTTAGAGTTTTTACTTCTCATGCTTCCGTGATTAAGATATGTATTGTACATTACAATTCTATATAAATTAGAAACAAGACTGATGTAATGGCATCACAGCTTTTAATTATGTACTTAACAATTATCATAAAAGTTAATAATATTTAACACTTTTGTGTTCTTATATGGCAATATATATATCATAGAAATATATACTGTACTGTACAATATTATTAATATACATACATAAGGCATTACAATTTGTTTGATCTCACCTGATAGTGTACTTAAATCATGCCTTGAATCATGATATTCTTATTTATAACAAATGCTTGCTAACAAGGCAAACCCATGAAAATAATAATGCATCTAGCACCACGATGAAAGTTAAGAGATTCAATTATATTTAATAATTAAATGTCTAGTTATGATTACTTTTGCCCACATACTGATGTATCTAGCATGTATATTCCAAGTCTGATAATTAGCATGAAAATATCTGGGAACAGATTTAACAATGAAAGGTTGTCTACGAAGCAAAATAAATGCCTTGCACTATTCTTGTATTGTAATAAGATTTTTGAGATACAATTTCCTATAAAAAACTTCAAGCCCAGTATCATGTGGGATTCTTGATATAATAATACTTGAATACAATATTATTAAACTTAATTTCATACTATCTGCAAACTTGACTCATCATTAAGCAATTCACCTCCTTACACATACTCTTATACAGTATATCATACATCACTCATGCTTTACTATACAACATTCTCCTTCCACACATACAATTGTCTTAAACACAACAATCTTTCTTATCCCTGATGTAGTCCCATACCATACATATTAACAGTAACAAGAAAGCAATAACAACAACATCAACAATTCAGTTTGCGTGTCACACAGGTCCACTCCCTACCTCAAGACCTCAACTGAACCAAATGTTCCTTCACAGTGCAAAATGTTCATGTGGGTTACCAGACATAAGTTAAATTATTTATAGCAGCTGGTGGTGGTGGAGCATTGGTTTATTTTTTACTGCTTAGCCTATATGTGGCTCTGACAGGAACATTAAAAGGGCTACTATTACAAAACCACATATAGAAAGCAAATAGATATTCTACCATAAGAACAATAATCCAACTGACTTCTCATAGTTCACAAATATATTTTTCCATCATGACTGTTCAGATAGATGACATTGCACAAGAAACTGGCAAAATTTGATATCTGTCTACGGGCAAACTAATGAATATTATCAATGTCTCATCACCTTCCAAGTTGTCTTAATTTATAGTTAGCACAAGGATGCACTGCATAGATAAGAATACAAGATCACAGTACAGAAAAGCTGCCAAGTTTTATTTGTTCCCATTTCCTCACTCAAGTATCAAAGGGTTCAGTTTCACAATACAGTCCAGTCATCAGTCATATTTTGTAGTCACACCTAGTCCACAGTGAAGTAAATCTGAGGTAATTTCTCTCATATTCTGTATCACTTCTTCCTCCGATTGTTATCCCATTTACAGTACAATATCTTGGTTAAATACATCTGTCCACCTCCTCTTTGGGTTTCCTCCTTTTCTTGAAAATATAATCTAAAGATCAATTAAGTAAAGATGATGTCAACCACAATTAATGATTTATCTCACTGTTGACTAAGATTGGCCAGAATATGGATTGTGAGTACTGTATACCAACAGCAAAAGAAATGGGCAAGTCTGACAACAATGAAGAAAATTACTCAACCACAAACCAATGTCCATATTCTCAGTTAACTCACTCACTCAAAATCTGCACACCATAAGTATTTTTGAAGTGCATTATCATTAAAATATATCAATATGGAAATACCATTTGGATGTGAGCATCATAAGTAAGGGTTCCTTCACAAATGGAGTTTTCCCTATTCACATTAATTTTTTCTTATAAAACCAGTGAATTTTTCTCATTTACTTACTCCTCACTGAAGAACTCTGGGTGAGCATCCATGATGGCTCCGACAAGATGATGGTCCTTGTTGAGTGTTTGTGTGTCTCGTTCTTCTGCTAGGATGTTAGTGCAGCAGCGGATCACTTCTTCACGCCTGTGTCTGTGCTCTCCCCAACCTCCTGCCCCAACCAGTCCTGCCAGTAGGTACAAGTAATCGCTTCGCCGCTGGAAGGACAAGGCAAGCACATTGTCTGGTAAATTAAAAATATTTGAATATAGATAAAGCATGCAAGAGAACTACAGGTAGAGAATAACAAGAGCGCATAAGTATGACCCCCAACAATGAAAAAACAGTTGACAACCAAGGTCTCTAATTAATATTAAAGGATTTTTTTGTCAAAGGGAAACAATACTAACACTTCATATTACCTACATTATATGGTAAATGCCTAAGCATGTTAACATACAGAAAAAAACAACAACAAAACTACTAGACACTAACAAAAACAAATAATTCCTTACACTGTCATCAGATGGGAGATCAGTCAGCTGCCGAATGACAATATCACACACCACACGCTCATCATTGGTATAAAAGATGGATGCAGTAGCTTGTGTAGCATACATGTCACGCATCATCTTCAATACAGAGTGCAGTGGTCGAGGTTCATGTTCAAACATGGCCAAAGGGTCCTCTGTCAGGAGATTATTCAAGCATGATTATTCTTATCAGTCAGCCTTTAACACAAAAGCAAGTGATACATTTACTTTATAAACATACCTTGTACTGGACTGTATTTCATGGATCTGCATTGCTAACCTATGCTTAAAACTACTATACTATTATAATGGAAAGATAGTTTTCATTACAGTATTTATCCTACGAGATGTAATATATTCAGAATCATGAATTAACTACAAGACAAATTAACATCTCAAAAAATATTCAAAAGGAGATCTCACAGCAATTAGGAATCAGGAAGAAGTTGTGCAAGCAGGTTAATGAAATAATATCCTATCAAGACCAACCTTCCCGGTTAAAGAGGAGAAGTAGCTTTTCTGTTAAGTATTTTGTGTCCTGCCTCTGTGCCAGAAGTTTCATCACCAGATTTTCCATCTGGTTGTCTTTTTCTGCTCTTCCTGTTTCTTCTGTTCCATTGGGAAGGCCATTGTCTAGTGGAGGTTCAGTAGCCTGCAGTTGTGTGAGGGCTGGGGGTGGCAGAGTTGGGTACTGGAGGTTGAAGGCGAGCACCAAGGTAAGATAGAGGTCTCCTAATTGTTCAGTGTCGGGATTCTCATGGTACTCCTCAATCCCATACAGTAGCAGACTCATAAACTTCTCATCCATCACACCTAACACAGCAAGTAGAAAAAAAAACGCACAATGAGAAAGCTTGCGTTGAGTTGTTGTTCATGTTTGTCAGGCCACTTGGCTAAACAACCCCGAGTCCATGAAGAAGGCCATGCCCTAGAACAGTTTTACCTATAAGGGACAAGGTTATTTGGAGCAAAATGGCTCTCTACCTCCACAGCAATACCCCTGATATACCTCTCCTTGTCTCTCTTAAGACAAGACCTGCCAGTCTGGCAGCACAACTTTTCTAAATGGTACAGTATTGAATTTTTCCTGTGAGACAACAGATATGACCTCTGCATGTGCACTGCCTACACATTCACATACAGTACTTACTGAAGTATGTATAGGGCAGAGTGTCACCCATACACAACACCATCCCAAATACCAATGAGATGTACTGCAGCCGCTCCTCAGGACAAGTGCTGTCAACCATTTCTCTGAAATATTCCAATTCACACTTACTGTACAGTATCTACTTCATGACTGCCAAATAATATTTTTTTTTTTATATAAATCACAGATAAATATCTGTTAATTATTCATTTATATTAATTCAGATAGATGACTTAGGTTAATCACCTTCCTTGAAATATGTACACAATTTAACCTTTTTCTATCCCCTAACGTGCTGCTGTTATCGATCGATGATCAAGGTTATGTTTCCCCTAAACCTCTTACCAAATGAGCAGAAGCTATAGTAAATGTGCTGGGCTATATCTAGCCATTAGTTTGGGTTTTATTCAATATAAACTAGCATTTCCAGTGGTATCTGTCACATTGTTGGCCTTAGGAGGGAGTGCTCCCCATATAATGCCACGTGACTAAAAAACAGAAGTAAAATGCACATTACTTACCTTGCCAATTCCACCGGAAAGACAGAGGCAGAAAGATATGAGATGTTGGCTGCTGACATTTGACAAACAGCACCAAATACCTGAAAAATATTATGGGACGGTGATGTTTTAATTTTTTCTAGGATGCTTTTTGAGTTTCACTAAAATTCATAATGCGTCACTCCAGGTTATATCAGTACTGTAATACATTAAAGTTCATTCTATGCACTGTTTGCTACAAGAGTTGTTCCATTACTTCACCTGGTCACAGAAAACTGGAGCAGAATACTATGTCACAACTGTAAATCGAATTATTGAATTTTAGTCACTTAGGCCTACCTGAAGCAACAGTTTGCGGAGAGGCCAACGAGTCTCCATCTGGTAGTATTGCACTAAGGTTAACAAAGGACGAAAATCATCCAGAGCGAGCACACTGCGGCATGCAACCAGGTCCCCATTGTTCTAGGGGACAAGACAGGTGACTGGGTTCAAGAACAATGTTTAATATTTTGAGTGTGTTGCCTTTAGTCAATGCATTTAGACTGACTCAAGATTATGATATTAAGCATTTTATTTTGGGCCTCCCAAACTTGGCAGAAAATGGTCATAAAAAGGGTAACGGCTCTCCACATCCAGTGGTAGTCTTCATGTAATTATAAGTTGCACATTATATTCATAAAGGAATAATTATATGAAATACAGTATTGAATCATGATACTCAAGACTCTATTGCCAGAATAAGACTTGGCTAGGACACAGAGCACAAGAAACTACAGTATTAAAGTATGACCTAATACTAATTAATATCCTAAAATGAACCTTGAGAGATGAATGAAAATTTTAAGTCTCCTTCCTCCAAGCACAACATATTTCACTGAAATTATCACAAGTTGAAATTTAACATACTCTCAAGTTTTATTTCTGGTCCAAGCCATATTCTTGCATTCAGGTCTAGTAGTGCAGTACAGTATACAGTATGTGTGCTAAGTGCAATACCAAGAGGTCAAGTAGATTAGTGAGGTGTGATGAGATGGTATGTTCATCCTCATGCAGTGCCCATGACCGCTGCTGCTCATCGTCTTTACACTCACGTAGCCGCTCCAGTAGTCCTGCCAGCCTCACCCCATCACCGCTGTCCCGCCAATTGTTCTCACTGCTCCCATCATGATCTAGGGAGTGAGTAAGTTGACACAATCACTAAAACACACTATCTAGACATAGAGTAGAAACTAGTGGTATTAAACTAATAATGGAATTACATATGAGAGTGTAATAAATATAGGACAGTAAAACCACAGATTTTTTAACTAGTTGGGGGAAACTTATCTGGATCTTGGTAAATCCTGATCTTATCAAAATTTTATAATAGGCTAACCTGTAGCCCAAATATTTAGAATCTAACAAGTTCCACATATCAATTACCATTACACACAGCATGTACACTTACAGTATATAACCTGGTTTCCAGATTAACTCCTTGCAGTAATTTTTTATATACACAGTACATTCACGCTACCAACAACCTGGTACAGGTATTGATTTTGACAATAACTATGACAGTGTAACATGACAGTGTATAATGAAGGCGTCTGGACACATTGGGATCAAAGGGGTGACAAAAGTGTTCAAACAGGTACAGGAAGAGGAGAAGATGCCAGAGGAATGGGGTGAGAGTATCACAATCCCTATTTATAAAGGGAAAGGAGATGCTTTGTCTTGCGGAAAATATAGGGGAGTGAGGCTACTGGAACATGGAATGAAGCTGTGGGAGAAGGTGCTGGAGGAGAGATTGAGGAAGTTAGTTAGGATTGATGAGTGCCAGTTTGGTTTTCAAAAGGGAAAGTCAACGATAGATGCAATATTTATAATGAGGCAATTACAGGAGAAGTATGCAGAGAAGAAGAAAATGCTGTATCATGTTTTTGCAGATCTGGAGAAGGCATTTGACAGAGTTCCAAGAGTGGCAATCAGATGGGCTTTAAGGAGACAAAAAGTTCCAGAGAGGTTGATAAATTTGATGATGGCTTTGTATGTGAACACCAGATCAAGAGTTAAGACTGGAGTCGGAATATCAGATGAGTTTGAGATAAAGGTGGAAGTTCATCAGGGATCAGCCCTGAGTCCTTTGCTCTTTATTGTGGTAATGGAAGAGGCAATGATCTGGTGTTAACGGCAAGGAGTGAAGAAGAAGCGGTTGATAGGTTCACCAGATGGAAAAGTGGAATGGAAAGGAGAGGCTTGAAGATAAATAAGGAGAAGACCCAAGTGTTGGTTACAGGGACAAGACAGAGGAAGATTTCCATGTAGCTGTTGTGGCAGAGGGGTGGGTGTTAACTCAATTTTTTGTAGTGGTTGTAACAAGTGGTGTCACTTGAGGTGTTCTGGGTTGAGGAATGTGAATCAGGCAGGAGAAAACTATAGGTGTCAAGAATGGGAAAGAAGTGGGAGAGAGCAGAGGGTGGGGAGAGTGATTCTGGAGGGGGATGGAGGAAGTTTACAGATTGTTGATCAGTTTTGTTACCTAGGGGAGATGCTGTCTTGCGAGTCTGGAGCGGAGGCTGCAGTGAGAACAAGAATAGCAGCTGCATGGCAAAAGTGGAGAGAGATTGCAGGGTTGCTGGTCAACAACAAGATACCTTTGAGGAGCAGGGCAAAGGTGTATGGTGCTTGTGTGAGATCAGTGTTACTGGATGGTGCGGAGACGTGGCCAGTAAATAAGTAAGCTCAGAGAAAGATAAAGCAAAATGATTGTAGAATGCAGAGATATATGGCACATGTGAGATGGGAAGATAGGGTATCAAATGAGGTGTTGAGGAGGTGTAGTGTGGCAGATATGTTAAATGTGTTAAGGAGGTTTAGACCGAGATGGTTTGGGCATGTCAAGAGAAGGGAGGAGGGCCATATAATCAGAAGAGCTTTTGAGCTACAAGTACCAGGGAGAAGACCAGTGGGAAGGCCAAGGAAATTCCGGAAGCGTTGTGAGGAGGAGGATGTGAGAACGCTGAATATTGAAGTAGAAAGTGCGTATGACTGCAGGGAGTGGGAGAAATTCATAGCTCGTCCAGCCCCATAAGGGAATTGGGACGTTAAATGTAGATGATGATGATGATATCATATTATGATAGTGTAACATATAAATATCTATAAATAAAAACAAAATTTAAATGAGACAGACAAGAGTATAGTTTGACTTCTTACCTTCCTTGCTAGCCAGGATGTGTGTACAGAGAGGATATAGGGCTGGCAAGGTAGTTCCTAGTGACTTCAGTATTATTTCAACAACCTGTAAGACACATATGTTACTGGAATGTAAAACCTCATTTTTTTTAACTTGTTTTTCCACAACAGTACAGTACAAATTTCTTCTGTAAGAATTTCCATCCATAGTACTGAAGCTTGAGTTCTTCTTGGGAATACCCAACAGGACATACCATGGTAAAGTCAACAACACGAGCCATTACCTCACTGTGGAGGGGTCAACCCTTCTTTACCCCAAGAACACTCAAATCAGTAATACTGTACTTACCTAAAGTCAGATTTAAAATTTGCACATATGCATTTGTGCAAGGGATGCAGTAATTTTCAATGAGCAATACATCAAGCACAAAAAACAAAGGTAAAGCTAGACACTTTTGTATAAGGACATGTTCTGGGGCTTACAGTTATTGTCAGGTAAGCTATGGCTTTAGTACAGTACAAAAATTTGTTAGCCAGCAGTTCCATTGTCTGCTTTTACATCCAACAACTTGGGATGAACTCCATGCTGGAAAATACATCATCTCACCTTCTGCTTACCTTGAACCATCAATAAAAGGAAATTAATTTTATTTTAAATAAAATTTTAAATTAAACAATGCTTGTAACTACTTTTATCACATTTTGTTCAAGAGCATTTTTCAAATATCTATGGACATATTTCAAGATATAAGTACTGTTCAGTACAATTTTATGAAATTAAAAAAAATTCTTCATAACATCATATATTACTTATTAAAATATATCATATCAATATGATAAACTTATGTTTATCAAAATAGAGCGTATAACTTTGCAACAAAGAGTAAATAAATCACAAAGAACACATAGTAACCAATGGAAAAAATCCACCCTTATCATTCACAACTCAAACACAAACACAATTTCTCTTATGCAGTCTTTTCATATTATACATTTAGTAATGCCTTATTGGTGGTATAAATTAAAAGTCTGTACATATTTACAGGTCCTGTGCATATAGTACAGACCCCCAAATCACTCTGGACATTTTGTATTTGATATACTGTGCCAGAGAACTATTTGAAGTTGCATACAGTGTAACAACTGTGCTAATTTAAGCTCTGGGTTTCCCTCATCAGTTAAAGTTGTAGATCAAGGTTATACTGTACAGTAATTTCAACCTTAGCAATACAAAATTAAATGGACAAATATCCAGACAGTTACAAAATACTCAACATTAATGCAAGAAACAGTAAAAAAGATGTTTGTTAATGCTGCAACTACTCTACAACTGCCACTGTTAGAAGGCTACACTCAGTGATAACTCAGGAGATTAGTTATAATTTGTGGTTACCGGTATGTATTTATTTCTTAATGACATATATTATTAGTAAGCACACATTTAATAACAAACAAATACAGGGCAGCCAGAAAATAGGAATGGTGATGCAATAACAGACACTCCAAGGCTGGCCTCAAGCTTTACCCTAGTACAGGTCACTAAGCCAAGAGTAGGAGAAGCTGCAGCAGCAGGAGTAATGACTTCAACAGGTGCCCTCTTATCTTCCAAACCCTAGCAGCAGAAGGGAAGCATTAACATTTTCACTATCATCACTTTTCCTCAGGTGCATAAAACTTTAACATTTTCACTATCATCACTTTTCCTCAGGTGCATAAAACTGTCAAGTACTGTAACAAGCTACACTGACTTTCATTATTTCAATGAGTGTTAGCTAAGGCAGTTTATGTCCTTTCCTCATCACAAGTTTTCTTTTTTAGAATAAAATTATAGCATGAGCCACAGTGACCCTCCAAGTATCATCTAAATTCATATCAGGGTTAAGGCTTGGAAAATTATGTCCTTACTACTTTTCTTCTATTGTGATAGCATATGAATATATGTCTACAGTATTTGCTACAAAAATGGCAAGAGATATTACCCCAGATGGAGCTCGGACCCAGACTTTCTTTTTGGGATGCATTAAGAAAGGTGCCCAAGGCAGGAGTAATACGAGAACCAACGAATTAATTTACCTGGTGACTGGTGGCATAACTGACACTGGTGGAACTCCTAATCTCCTCCACTAAGCTTCTCAGATACCCTGCTGGCACCTGTGACACCAAGCTCCTGGGAGAAATAAAGGGCAAATTATCACTCTGGCAGCCCAGCAAGGACATGCCCTGATATACTACAGTACATGATTGGCTAGGGGAAATCAGTAAGCACAGTCATAGATATTTACATATACAGCATGTGAAAAAATATAGGCAGTTTGAGTGAACGATTCTATTCTTTAATTTTCTGCGTTATTATTTTAGATTCTCTTTGTTCACGGGAGTTTGTTTTACAATACTACAGGAATATGTATAAAATATATAATGAACAAACAACCAACATCACTACAAAAGCATTCTTATTAGGACCACTTTATAGGTATACATTCTATTCTAGCTATAACCATGAATACTTATCACTTACTGACCTGATGAAGATCTCATGGTATTCAAAGTTCATATCATGAACACAGAAAAAATACTTCAAGAGTTTCACTCACAATATTTCTATGAGCTTACCATCAGACAGGACATTTCACAGGATTTGTAGTGGCACCTGTGACAGGTCAGCACTCGTATATGATTGCATTTAAAGTAAGAGTGCTTACAAAGAGACAGCTTCCATCCCAAGTTTAAACAAAATTCTAAGACTGACCTTATGCTGGCTTGTATTCCAGAGTCAACATCACTTCTCAGCTCTGACTCATACCCAATGCTTGTGTCGTGACCCTCACTACTGCCACTACTCTCATCGCGGACTGCAACCATTACAATAAAAAAGCAAATAAATCACACAGATTGCAATAAGCACTTTGTCACAATGAATGATTGAATGAATATGTATAGGGAAATCTTTAGCTTAATCTATCCTGAATACTGTACAAGCAAGCTAATACCAAACTAACAAAATTAATGTAATACAAAATAATGTAAGTGAACATTAATAAGCTAAATTGACTCCAAAATCCTTTAAGATTCCTACAAAAGTATGCAGGTAACAATATAACCAAAGTCTCATACCAAGAGAGTCTCCACGGCCAATGAAACTGGTGGTGGTCTCAACAACACTTCCGCCACCTTCCTTGCTAGCAGCTGAGGGAACTCCAAGACTACTTGAGGATCCACTGGGAGGTAGGGATGGGAGACGAGGGGTTCCAGGAAGACTAGGAGACGGTAAGCTTCCTTGACTTGACACACTGTCTACACTCAACTGTGATGTTGCACGCTGCAAATCATAGGCATGACTTGAAAATGACCAAACCTTACACACGTACAGTACATTATTCTTCCTTACAGACCTAAAGCTTAGTGCATAATATAATACTGCACCTGGAAAACAATACTATAATTTTCACATCTTAGTACAGGTATGACCTTAAACAGATAATAATGCATCCTAAAGGATTCACCAACAAATATCTTAAAAATTGGTAGAATATGAAAGACAAGCTGCCATCTACCCATTCTCAATATTTCTGTCTTTGTTTTTTAGTATTTTATTGTTTTCCTCAATACATGCATAGATATACAAATACTCTTAAATATTGCAACATATCACTGACTGATCATTTATATTAACTAACCTGTGGTGGTGGTGGAGCATGCCGCTTACTAGGATGGAGGGCAGGAGGACACTGAATATGCCACTTTTGTCGTAGTTCTACCAACTTGTGCAAGGCATCATGCTCCCCTCGGCTGTAGGTTCCTCCACGTTCACTAGCATTGAGATGTGTTGCCTCAATGCATCCATCAATGAACTCAAGCATGTCCACTGCTGTAGCCTTAAAAGTTGGAAAGAAAATTAAATTTTGAGTCCAATCCTTGGTATTGTAACGGTTGTTACTGTGTAGTGAATATGATCATGTGACTATATTTTATAGTCAACCTTGAATATGCTCAATCATATACATAAAGGTTGCCTGCTACAGTATATATTTGGTGCTCAATTATGTAAGCTGCATCCATGTGAGCATATACTTTACAGTACTTGATAAAGGAATAGTATCTATTACAGTATATCTGAGATTAAAAAGAACTACTGTACTGTACTCCCCTGTATATGCAAATGAAAACACAACTTGCTGCATGTTTACAAATATTGTCTTTTTTTTTAGATAAGGCAACAATAAGGATAAAGTTGCTCACTATACAAACATAAAAGCATCAGTGATAATACCGTACCTGTCATATTTCTTATCTTTTTACAGAGACCATACCATAACATGGTAGGATCGAGTGAGAGCCTATCTGCGAGCATAATATAAGGACACACCATACCTCCTCTGGTCCTATGTAATTTTTGGGCACATAGCCAATTGTGCCCCGTTCACTGATGACGTGTAGCCAATTGGGATCTCGTGACGTGCCGATCTCCAGAAACTTCTCACCCACTCGGAAGCCCAGAGTACGGGCATGGGTACCCTTGTAAGCATATAGTGATCGCAGCATCTTGCATCAGTACCTGGAAATATTTCACACACATTTATTATTGAATCGCAATTTTAATTTCCAGATCAATCACGATTTTTGTTATTATCCTTTGAATGTCTGTTGCTTTTATTTCCAGGTCAATTGATTTTTGTTCTTATCCTTTGAATATCTATGATCATACTTCCCTCTAAGAAAAATAGGTAAATATGGAAAGAATTACCGTTATTGTGTATGGTTTTTCTACCTTCATTACCCACTTAGTTAGACAATTTTAAGACTATTTTCTTCTTTGGCATTTCCTCCGCAAATGCCCCATTTCCAAGATTCCAAATGGGGCATTTTGAAATTAGCCTAACCTTACCTAACCTAACCTAGACCGCATCAGACTACCGGGACCTAACCTGGGCAAACTATCGGGAAATAACCGTGGTATAGTACAGGAAATGACCGGGGTAAAATACTGAGGGACCTAGCCGGATCTGGCAACACTGCTACAAAACGGTAATTCTTTCAATAAATACCGAAAAATAATTATCTAATGTCTGTCAAGCAAAATTTAGTCATCTTCAGCCAGTATGTATTGACAAATTCATATGTACAGTACAGTACATTCTTCTCCAACCTTTACACAGTAACCACCAAATACCACCACAAATAATAACAGTCTACCAAATGATATATCTACCAGTAGCCTACACATGTGATGCTACTGTGTTACATAACTTACATAGGCCTATCCCCTACCAAACCAATATATCTCACTGGGAATAGTCTTGAATTAAACTATCTATAGCCATTTACAGGTATCTAACAAGTAATGACAAGGCTCTTCACCACCGTACATTCTTATGACAATAATAATAGAGGCTTAGAACTCGCAAAGCTCTCAGAAATGAACTTGCAAATTTCGGTAAGAACAGCCAGGTAAAAACCTAGAACAATCTGATATCACAAGAATACTTTAATATCCCCCACTGACTCATCCATGCATCTACAAAGCCAACAACTCTATGGACATACAATCAACAATAAAATTTCCCTGGGTGTGATATAAAACCTGAACTCTGTGAAAGGAAGAAGAAAATAACCACAGGCCGTCACCCCTACTGGTAATAGCTGCCTCGTCTGCTGTGTGTCTTGGTTGGGAAGTGGGAACTTGGGGCCCTGGGGGGAATTGGAGGGGTAGGGCTGGGGGCAAGGGGCTCAGTTTAGGGGGATGGGATGGGGAAGAGAGGAGCCTGCCTCGGAGATTGGAAGGGAGGGACTGGGGGCAAGGGGCTCAGTTTAGGGGGATGGGATGGGATAGGGATTGTAGGGGAGGGACAGGGGGCAAGGGGCACAGTTTAGGGGGATGGGATGGGGAAGAGAGAGGCCTGGCAGGGTACGCAGACGCAGTGACCACCAGTTAAACATTAAAAATAAATGTACTAAAGGTGATAAATAAAGGTGATAAACTCCTTTACTATACTCTCAATCTTATCTCCATTATTCCCAGGACATAACAATTGGACACACATCATTAATCATTATTCCTAACTTCACATCTTCAAAATTCCTGTTATTTACATCTACAGAGTTAAACTATAGAATCTTGAAGTGAGATTTAATAGGTTCGAAACTTCTACTGACTATTAATCTTGAGATGGTAAACATAAGCTGAATCTACAAATGTTCATATTTGATGCTATTATGTTATTCTTATATTTGCTAGATCCTTTCATCTTATAAAGGCGTGTTTACATTCTTGCCAGTGTTACAAATGCTAATATTTTCTTATATTGTGGGCTATTTGTCATTAGGTTTGCTTTCTCATTGTAACAACAAGGAGAGTTGCGTTACTATTGGGGTGAACAGACTCGATTATACACAGTAACAATTTATTGGTAAGTTACTGGGTTGTGTAGTAGCAAGCACCTTGTAGCTGGAGAATCCCGCCTGCCGTGGCCGCGTAGTGTGAGAGGTAGCTGCTGCAGTAGGTAGTGTAGAGCAAGGATGAGAGAGCGTGGCGTAGTCAGGCAGCGGGTTGGGGGCTTGGGGCAACGGCAGGTCAGGAGATGTTGCTAGGTCAATAGCGGCAGGCAGAGTGAGTACACGTGGTAGCGGGGAAGCCTACACACGGGCCTCTTGCACCAGCAGCCGTTGGTGTAGTATGTGGCAGGAGCCTCGCTGGTGGCTGTCTGGAAGGGGTTCCATATGACTATAAGTATGAAGAAGAAAAAACTGCAGTTAACCTATTTCTAATTTCCAATCCCTGCCTTACCAATAAATAGTCGTTCCTGCTATACCAAGTTACTACCAACACTGACCTGACCCATCATCCAACCCCACACATAGTGCAATACAACTGTAATGTTCTGTTTTCGAACACCAAGACCATGATTCACCGAGTTATTTCTAAGAGGTAACCATTTGGTAATTTTTATCGTATAAAATAATAAAATTTCATTATATAGCCTATTTCCATCACATGTTCAGGTTCCATCTATATACTCTGTAGTCTGCTATACATCATACTGACTTACTGATGTGTCACTATGGCGATTACCAACAAGAGTGACAGCCACACAATCCCAGAGAAGTGGGTACGGTAATAAAGTGGGCAAAGGAAGTTTATATTTTCTGTATACATTATTATGAGAACTCAAAGAATGGGTTTGGTAGGCCATATGGGCTATGTTGGGCTACTTTTAAGGTTTTGACTTGGCGAGAACCATAACAAATGACTTGGTCACTTGGCAACACTGTACAAAGTTGCAAATTTGTGGGGTTTTCTACTAAATAAAAGGAAAAAGTACGGCTACGTGGGGGGGCGTCCACAGAGAAAGGTTCACCTGATTCCTCCAAATTATTTAAAGCAACATGACCCCATTATTTTTGTTTATTTGGTCATGTTATCAACTAATAAAGAAGTAGATGTCTGTTGGATGCTTTTATTAGTTTTCACATACCTCGGTAAGTTGAAAGGAAAACAATTTGTGGGGGAAATTTGAGGGAGCCTGTGAGTATTTGTGGGAATCTGTGGGAAAATTTAGATAAATACGTGGGAATTCCTTGTGGCAAAAGTGGCAACACTGACACTGTATGTGCCAGTCGAGGCTTGGCAGTGGCAGAAGGTGGAGGTGTGGCACAAGCTTTCTGGGATTTTATTAAGTGACTTTGGTTTTTAAAACGCGTACAATTTTCGGTAAGTTTACATTCTTTGTAGGGTGCATTAGTTTACTACTCAAAGTTGTTTTAGTTATTCATTACGTAAAGAAAGCCAGGATTATGCGTAGAATTATCTGAAAACTCCTGATGCTGCCTACTGCAACCATACTTGGTGAGGCTGGCATAAAACACCTCTCACCCTACACCAAAATATCGTACATTTTATGTTTAATGTTCCTGACATAAGACTGTATCAAATGGTGATAATGTACTTGCAGCTAATGCTAATATTGAAGTATTGTTGCTGAATTTCCTTTCTTCAGATTCAAACTATGTCGACGTCTTTATTAAATTGTATACGGTATAATGTTATTTCGGTTCAGTTTCAGTATTATCTGGTTTATTGTGAGACTGATTTATGGCACAGCGAAGTAGATTATTTTAACCAAAGGTGAATCTCGTGACTGGCAATAAATTATTATAACTTGGGAGAGATTTGGATCTGGAGCAAATTTTTTTTTTACAAATCGTTATATATATATATATATATATATATATATATATATATATATATATATATATATATATATTATACAGTTTCTTTTACATAATACTCAAAGTGTAATGTCATTGCATGTTTTCCTGCCTGAGGTAATGACTAAGCTAACTTAGGGATTACTGTTACCTGTTACAGTACCAGTTATATATGTATTGAGGATAGGTTAAATGTAGTACTCAACTTGTTAACCCATTAGGCACCGGTAAAAGCCAGAAGGACAGATGCTGGTGACAGACTTCATATGAGAAATACAAAGTCTCGAGGTCACAATATTGGCCTATATGGATGATGAGTTGCTGTATTGTCTTATCTTCCAGGCATACAAATTACCATAATTTCATACTTTTTGTTTCTTTGTCCATATATCTGTTATCTTCCTTCAATATCTTCCATTCCAACTTCTGATTAAGTAGAACGATAATGCATGTAGCCTACTGTGCATTGATGTTTTTTCTCATTTCCTGTGGGTAATGCACGTCAGAATTAAAGAATATTCACACATGATCACTTTAGCTACATGGGCGCCTTATTCGAGTGTCTACCATTATAAACTCATTAGTGAATAGTAGATCAAGAGTGCTATCATCATAATATATTAAGTATCCAAAGAAGACAAATGCTCGGGGCCTTGTGCTTTCTCGTACCCACAAGAGGTGGAGCGAAATAATTAAACCAGTGACAGATTGTTGACAAAAAAAAGAAAAAGACAACAAACCGGTCTGTTTTGACGATTAGGTTAAGCCATCCAATCTAAATGGTGCGATAATATTTGATAATGACAGATTAAGACTTTTTTCCACTTTGTCCAGTCACTTTCCAGCATTAGGCAACTTGCTCTTGGTGTTGCTTTGCCATAAAACAGTACAGGCTATAAAGTCAGTCCTATCTGTACCCAACACACGGTATGGTAAAAAAAAATTCAGGCCATTTTAATTGCCAATTTGCCACCAGAGAGAATTTATTATCATTGAAGGTCGGGCATGCTCTTATAAGTGTGTTGACAATTAATGTAAGATGGTTGGTTACTGGTTCACAACTTTATAGGGGTCACGTATTATGTGTGACATGCAGCTTCCTCACATCAAAAATGAACAAGTGAATATTTTTTAGGAGAGAGTAAGAGAGATCGTGTGAAAATCTCCCACGAGGTGTCTTAGTTCCGTTACTCTCCCCTCCATGCACTCCCCGCTCCCTCCTCTCGTTTTCTTATGAGCACTTATACACTTTGGCAGTCGTGTGTTTTTGCAATATTTTATTGCTTCATAGTCTGTTTTATTCATGCCCCAAGAGCTAAGGCACAAACCATTGCTAGATATTGAGGAAAGGTAGGACTCCCCATGGGTTCGGTGTGTTTGCAATTGAATGAACTTCAGTATCTCCAAATGGTTATCAGAATTCTTCATTCATTATGTCATTATTAGGAAGAGGACAGATTATTTTTTCATATATAATTTTTACTGGCTTTTATTTATTGTGATTGCACCTAGTTGTTACTCTGGTTTTCTTGGTCAAAATTGGAAGCTCCAGTGCACGCAAACCTGACGGAGAAAGGTGTAATCTTGGGTATAACGTCCACCTGTAACATGAATAATTATGAGCTGCGTTCCCTACATTTTCAGTGACCTAGAGACTATAGAGTGCCATTAGACCATTCCAGATGAGTTCTGTATGTAAAGGTGAGACTGGAAATGGACAGCACAGAATCAGGATATACTCAAATACACATTAGATTCTGGCCAGCTGGAAAGGTAAGAATGAGAAATGGTGCCGTATGCTGGAAAGGCGAGTGAAAAAGGGTACAGTATGTTGGGATGGAATGTAAGAGTGGGGATCAGGAGGTGGACAGGTTGGCAAAGTGCAAAGGAAGTCATCCGAGACGATAAAGCTGGAATGGACCAAAGAAACCGAGTAAGTTGAATAGAATGGAACACGGGGGGCCTAAGCTGGGTGCACTACTGTACGTTGAAATGGAGAATAGGGGATCAGCAGAAGTTGGACAGGAACGAGAGAAGTCGCTTGCCTTATCTCGACCGTGTAATAAAAGTAGTATCTCAACCGAGTTTGCCTGGAAACATAGCTTTTACACTTTTTTTTTCAGTAACCTATACTTTCATTGAATGGTAAATGAAATATGAAATAAAAAAATCCAGAATCTCTTAAAATCTATCACACACCTAATGTTATCCGTAGTCCTGCCAACAAACAAACAAGGAAACCGAATCAGTCACAAAGCCTCGACGGAGGTAATAACGCCAGAAGCTACACCAGGACCAGGAGACAGAGAACGAGAAGGGGCAAGGGAACAAGAAGAGACAGGCGAGGCGAGGCAGGTAGAGAGAGAGTGAGAGAGAGGAGGGTCGGTCGCCGGGGTATCACCTTACCATTTGATCCCCTGCTGGTCGCTGAGAGAGAGAGAGGAAGGGTTCGATGTGTAAATTGGGAGGCCTTTTAACCTACCCAGCTCCTCCTTGTCCCCAACCCTATTTTATATATTCTTTGAGGCGTCTTCCCTTTTTACTTACCCACCTTAGGTTCATATTACACCCTTGCCTGGATGAGAGTGGATTTATTTCCCTCTCTTTTCCCCGGTATATATTTTCGTACTGATTTGCCACAACGTTCTTAGTGTCTTCCTATGTATATCCGTTTCATTCCCCCCTTTTCTTACGTGTAATGGCGTCCTTAGTCCTTCTCTCTACCTGATATGGCATTAATGAGGATGAGATGTCGAGTGATGGGAAAGCTCTCTAGAGCAGGGATGCACAACCGGCGGCCCGCGGGCTGCATGTGGCCCTCAAGCAACCCTCTGGCGGCCCTTAGTAGGTAATAAATGGTACAAAATAACAACAACAAAGTTTCAACCGAACATAAAGAAGCTTGCCTATGAATCACAGTGTCAAAAATCGCATTATGAAGACTGTCATGTATGCCAGGTAAGGATTAATCAGTTTTGTAACGTAATGGATTAAGTCATTAAGTACTATATTTTTAACATCAAGCACCTATGCACCTATGTTATGCTTAACATAAATCTTGCGGCCCTCAGAGAGTTTAAAGTTTGATCACGTGGCCCGAGGAGCCCAAAAGGTTGTGCATCCCTGCTCTAGACTCTCTCTCTTACATTCCGTCCTCTCCTGTTTCCTACTACCACCCAGGGTCCATAGAATACATGTATTCTATGGACCCTGCTACCACCCTTTTCTTTTGCTCTTATACCGAACGTCCGTCACGTATTTCTGGCCAATGCCAAACTTAAGTTTATGAGTTTAGACCTACGCATTTGATGTGTTTCGTGAGTTACATAGCCTACTGGTAGAGGTAGCTATTATCGTATCTAAACTAACGTACTGTACCTTCCGTTTCTTCTTTGCATGTCGTATCCTCGTCTATCTATACTCACTTCCATGTCCCTTTCTACTTAGCCTATACCGTACCTTGCCCCTCACAGCTGCCGTCTCCCATGTATATATATATTCTTTCTGCCACTCCCATACACTTATTTTCTCCATCCTTTCGACCCCCACCCTTACTTCCTTCCCCCTCCACACCCTTGTCTATACCCTCTAAATATCCCATACATACCTCTTCTGTCTGTTCATCCCCTTCTGCTTTCCTTTACCCTCGCCTCTATTCTATTTCCACTCCCGCCTTCCACACTTATTGTAACCTCTCCACCCTTCCTTTCTTCTCACTCTTACTACCACCACATCTACTTCCCATTCTCTCCTTCAAACACTGTTCACTTTATACCTCTTCAGTCTTTACAACCCCTTCTATTTAACCCGTGCTCACCATCTAGTTCCAACCCCTCACTTCTCCCCACTACCAACCCATAGCCCCTTCCCCTTGGCTTGAGTCGACCTACCATACCGTACATAAACCGAGACAAACTGGCGAGGGAGGAGGAGTGGCGTAAAGGGAGTGAGTGTGTGAAGGAGAGAAGGGTCTGTCTGCAGTTTATACCTTCTACACCACCAAGTCTTAAGTTGTTCTCTCCCCTTCTCTAATTTCTTCTTTCTTCTCTAATTTCTTCTTTCTTCTCTAATTTCTTCTTTCTTCTCTAATTTCTTTCTTCTCTAATTTCTTCTTTCTTCTCTAATTTCTTCTTTCTTCTCTAATTTCTTCTTTCTTCTCTAATTTCTTCTTCCTTCTCTAATTTCTTCTTCCTTCTCATCATTCTCATCATCATCACCTCTTTCCTCTTCATCACCATTATCTAATTAATTTTAGTTTTCATTTTCTTCACCCTCGTAATCATCACCATCATCATCAAATTTTATCTTTCTCTTGATCTTTTTTCTTCGTATCTTCGTTATCTGTTTACAAGTTTATTCATCTTATTCTCACCCACCCCTAATCCTTATCTCCCATACGACCTTTCACGTTTACAATTCATCCTTCCCTTTTCCTTTGGTTATCTTCTTTACGATGGCGGTAACCCCTTGTGTTGAATCATTCCCTAGCCCCTGCATGCCATCTCTCTCTCTCTCTCTCTCTCTCTCTCTCTCTCTCTCTCTCTCTCTCTCTCTCTCTCTCCCATCACTTTCCTTCCTTGGTCCGACCTTCACTCCACGTTTCCTCCCTCCTTTCCTCCTTCCCCCAACACTTAATTCCCAGCTTCCTCTACTACTACACCTTCCCACCATCCTTGCTGTTGGTTGGTGCTACGTCCTTCCCCCCCCCCCCCACCCTCTTTCCTCTCCTCTCGGCCTTCCCTCCAACTCTCCGTCTCATTCCTATCATCTTTCGTCCTTCCTGGTCTTTCCTCCCTCTCCCTATCTATCTCCATCTCTTTCCTATCATCTTTCGTCCTTCCTGATCGTCCCTTCCTCTCCCTATCTATCCTTCTCCTTCCTATCATCATTCGTCTTTTTCCCTATCTCTTGTCTCTTTACCATCGTCTTTCGTCCCTCCTGTTTACATTGCTGGTGAAAACAGAATAAAAACTACCCTATATTAATGCTACCGTATATATATATATATATATATATTTTAAGGCGCTAGGTTTGTAGACTGTTGGATGCCTGTTATGTTATATTATGTTTGAATAGGCTGGTTTCTCATCTCTGCACTCCACGCTTCACCTCCCTCATCCGTCATGCTCTATCCTTTCCCTTCGGTGCAGCTCCCCACTTTCATCACATGATTATCCTGCAGTGGCGTGATATCGTATACCCTGACTCTCTCCCCTCCCTTATTACGCCATTACTCTGCATATTGGCTGATATATTATGCCGTACTCTCTCACTCTCTCTCTCTCTCTCTCTCTCTCTCTCTCTGCAGATGTGGTCACTTTTTGTCATAGATAATTTTATCTGCAGCCACTTATACTAACTTAGCGATGGTTATGGTGTTCCTTGTCCCTTACCCCGCAGCCTTGTACAGCTTTTATTTCATCCATCATTCACTCTCAGTTATCATTATGTTGTACAGGATCGAGGTATGAATTGGTAGGACTACGAGAGGTGTGTACTAAATCTTCGTCTATCTTGGTGGCGGATTGGTAATATTACCAGCTGCTTGCGGAAGTGATGATAATGCGCGTGTTCGAATCCCTCCCGACCACTCGCACTCCGTAAAAATAAAACTGACCTTGGTGACCAAAAAATACGCTTTGTGTACTAGAGGTGGAAATCAGTGGGAAAACTTATTTCGACCTGTCTTGTTTAAGGGACCCTGTATTGTGGTCAGAAAATTGGAAATAAATGAGTCCATCAAATATTGCCACGAAACACCACCTCTATGGAAGGAGCTTGTTTCGTGGCATGGTCAGGAGGAATCAAAATCCTCCAATTTTCATACATTCACAGGGTCATTAAATCTCCTTCGCGTACATAAACCTGAGAGTTATTAATAACATACTGTTGCTATTTGTTCTTGTGGTGTGTCTTCAGTGCATGGCTTGGTTTGGGAAGGCTAATGACCTCTATATTTTGCCAGTAATTTGAGCTGGGTAACGTTGATTAAGGAGACTGTACAGTGCTGGTAAATTAGGAGCAAATGATTCCTCCAAACTATTCCAAGTGTCAGGCCATCATTAGTTTTGTTAACCTGGTCCTGTTTCCTGCCAGACTTTGGTGGAATCAAATAGTTTTAATGTATGTACAGTACATCCCAGTACCGGTAGTATACTATCTTCTTAACATCATAAAGCAACATTATTCTTGTCTTGAGTATATTTATGGATATTATTTTCTTAACACTTTCGAAACCAAATGAATGCATAGTACTGTATATCCTAATCCCATTCATTAACATAATTAATAGTGAAGAAGCTAACAGAGCTATGATTATTGTCCAAAGTTTACATAATTATATAATCAATAGATGGCATATTAACTTGCAAGTTATATATGCGGTACATTAATTAATTATGCTACCCGTAATGTTAGATATCTTTTATTGTTACTAATTAGGCTACAATCACACGGAAGGGTTGTGATGTGATGACGTTATGCTGGAATGTGTGTGTGTGTGTGTGTGTGTATGTGTCGCCGCGAGCACTGTGTGACTCACTGGGTTGGACTTGCCTTGAGTAACTTTTTCTTCACCCTAATCTCTAGTGGTAATAATATTCAGTGGCTGAGGAACGTGAGCGTAGCAAAACTTCAACTTCAGCTTATAGTGGTTATTATTATTATTATTATTATCATCATTATTATTATTATTATGTGTCTAAAGCTTCTGAAGACTTTGGAAGGCCGAACGGAGTTGAAAGTCGTCGCTGATGATTAAAGTCACTTCGGGAATATTTTCCTTTTAATCACTAGGCGGTTTAAAACCTACCCCAATACTGTAAGAAACTTCCCAGAAAGTTTGGTGATGATATCTGGTATGGTCTAGGAGGAGTTTGGTTCGGACATTTTCCAAAATCTGGGGCACAAGAACTGAGGTTGACCACCAGGACAAACAGCTTTCCCAAAATCAGGGACAAGAAAGATGTCTGAAAATTTAATAGACTCGCTTTGCTCGCGAAAGCCTCCGCTCGGGATTATTATTATTATTATTAGTTATTACTCCCGTGGTTCAAAATTCAGACGTTTTAATTGAAGAACCTCTGATTGGTATATAGGAGGGTTCCTGATTCCTCCAAACTATGTACAAAACTTGAACCCCGATTCGCATACTATGGCAATGTGTTTCCTGGGATCGTTTGGAGGAATCAATAGTCCTCCACATCACCACTGTGACGAGAGTGTTACTACCCTTGAAAAATCGTCTGTATAGTTTAAGAATACTGTACCATAATACGAAAGTCACCAAGAGATCGTAAAGAGTGAAGTGTTGCCAACCGTATGATGACAGCACGCGTTCAGTGTATAGCCTAACCTAAATAAATCACTCCCATTCATGTCCGTAGGGTGAGGTGCTAGTTACTCAAAATCAGAGCAAAACGTAGGGTAATGACTGGCACGAATTTACCTTAAGATTATAATATTTACAATGCAGCTAAGATTAGTGACACCATTTACCTACATACGAACACAGAGACCGGGGAAAGAATTATTAGCTATCCCTAGAGAAGCAGTTCCTAACCCCAATATTTTACACATTAATACAATTTTTACGGATAGTTTATAATTTGTGTACCGTATAGAATAAGATGGAAGATTTTTTTTTTTTTTTTTTTAAACTATTGCGCCGAAATCACACCAGATCTATATAGCCTATTATTCGAGACTGTATGTGATAGCCTAGTTGTTGGTGCGTGAGTGAAAACATTGATATGTGTGTGTGTGTGTAGAAGCATGGAAGGTGTGAACTAGAGCGTTAGGTTTATACACCACATCAAACTCTAGGTATGTGGATAGGGTGGAGAAATTGGTGTGTGTGTGTGTGTGTGTGTGAAGTTGGTTGATTGTGTGTGTGTGAAGTTGGTTAACTTTTTGTTGTGTATGTTAAGGTGCTTGGTAGTTTGTGTGTGTGTGTGTGTGTGTGTGGTTAACTTTTTGTTGTATGTTAAGGTGATTGGTAGTGTGTGTGTGTGTGTGTGTGTGTGTGTGTGTGTGACAGTTTGTTGGTATGTGTAGTGGAAAGAAATGGTGGTTATGTATTTTGTATGTTTTGGTGCTGCTCCTCCACACCCACAACTTCCCTCTTCACTCCTTCCTCCACTGCGTTACCTCCACTTCCTGTTATTCCTCCGTGTTATTTATTCCCTCCACCATACAGTACATAGGCTCGTTACCCATGTCACACACTTTATTTATACGGTAATCTTTTCTCTATCAAATTTTATTATTCTTTTTCCTCAGGTTATCTTCTGTGCTATTGTCCTTCGCTTCCCACATGTACTCTGTTTATTTTACTTATCCCTCATTCCCTTCATTTATTATCCTTTATTTATTCCTTCACTTCCAAACTTTTCTCTCTCTGTTTATTTTCCTTATCCCCTTCATGTTTTACCCTAATTTATTCCTTCACTTTTGTCATACCTTAATTCTGTGTGTGTATCTTTTCCTCCAGTCTCTCATTTTTTCCATTTCCTCGCCATGCTGTTGTCCCTCCTTCTCGTCTCCTCTTCATCATCATTACTACTTTTACCCTTGTGCTTTTCCTACGCATCTACCTCCCCATCCTTCCCCTTCTCCTCCTTCCCCTTTCCTCTTCTCCTACTTCCCCTGTCCACTCCTCCTCCTCCTCCATTACCTTGATCCACGAAGCATGCAACCTCCTATTTTTTGCTGAAGGGGTAATTATCACCTTCCTTTCCTCTTTCTTCCTTCCTATTTCCTTTTATCTTCCCCCTCTCTTCCTCTCATCATTTCTGTTTTTCTCTCTTCGCTTCGTTTCATCCTCTTTTTTCTTACATTTCACCCCCTCCCTTTTTACTTTTTTACTTTCATCCCTTCCACTTTCCCCTCTTCCTTTTAACTCTTCTTTTTTTGCTTCCCTCTTTCATCCCAACATGTTTTTCTTTCCCATTTTCTTCATACTGTACTTTGTTTTTGTATTTTGTTTTTATTCCCATTTTTCTCATGTTTCTCCTGGTTCCTATTTTAGCCTACTGGTATAATTGTATCCCCTGTTACTTATTATTTCCTTCCTATTTTGTTATTAAATCTTCACTTTTTCTCCCATTTCACACTTTTTCCAATTTCGCTTTGTCATCACCTCTACTGTCTCATTCCTTCCTTCCTATTTTCCCCTGTTGTCCTTCCCCCCCCTCTTTCCATTCTAATAAATAGGCTACGTCATACATAGGTCTTTCCTTGTATAGCCTTCCCTCCGTTGAAACATCACAATTCTGGCGTGCGTAGCCTACCGGTATCGCTTACTGATTGCCATTGCTTGCCCTCCTGTCTATCAACCAGCAGGCCAATCCTCCCAAGCCCGACTCTCTTCTGTACAGCCTTCCCCTAGCAGCTAGCTGCTTCTGTCGGTGCACTCTGGATCTTGCAAGTTATTTCCTGCTCCTTCCTCTTCCCCTCCCTTGGGCCCTCCTTGACCCTTCACCTTGACTTCCCCGAACTGTCTCACCTCTAGCCCACACCACCCTCCCCTACTGCATCCACCACCTAGACTACCTCCACTACCATCTACTTTGAACACACCCAACACTTGCCTTTTGCTATGCCAGGGAAGATGGCTATCGTACCTATAAAGAACCATTTTTCGTTTGAGACAATGTACCCAAATACTTGATATAATGTACCGTACCCAAATATCTGTTCCGAAATTTAAAAAAAGGAAAGAAAAATTTAACGCTGTCTTCTCCATAACTTTGTCTCCAACACCACCACCAAACCTGCCCGTGCTTCCATCTCTCCTTCGAAATCCACGGACCATTGGATTACCAGTCTATAAAGCTAACAATTCGGCCACCTCTCCTGACTTCATCACCACCCCTTGGCTTCACCACTACCACCTTCAGGTGCTCTTCCTTCCTCCTGCCTACAACCTATTCCTCTTTCACCTGAGACGCCTCCTTCCTTCATCATCTCTCACCTACTTCGCCACCGTCAGACGTTTCACCAGTCTCAAAAGCAACATACTGACAGCCACGATTATGCTGCTAATTTTTATGCTATATTAGAACTTATTGCAATTTTTATATTTTGGTTTATTATTATTTATTTTCAGATACGTGGCAACCAGTACCCTCAGATCGACGAACCGTACCAAAATAAAAGGCCGCTACTTTGGTGAGTTAAGATGAAACTATTTAGTTATCGATTGTAGGGATTTATATTTGTCGCTCAGGATTTGGACATTTGAACTAAGTTCCTACAGGCTGAGACGACACATCACAAATACATTTTTTTATGCTAATTAAAAGTACAGGCTACACAAAGTTTGACAAGAAGTCTTCGCACGTGCGTTAACCGAGACTGTGTGTGTTAGTTATGGTTAGGCAGACACGCTATATTATACTCCACCACTCCTTACCCACTTCACATCCAATGCTCACCCACCACCACTTCACACCCACTCCTCACTACCACTTCACACCTACTCCTCACCCACCACCACTCCATACCCACTCCTCACCCGCCTCTCAACACCTAACGAAGAGCAAGGAAAGGAGAAGAGGAGCTAAGGGGTTGAGGGTGAGTGGATGTAAGAGAGTGGCGAGGATGAGTGGACGTAAGAGTGTGGCGGGTGTGAGTGGATGTAAGTGAGTAAATGGGTAGAATAGCTGAAGTGGGTGAAAATGGATGGATGGGCGAGTGGACAGAAGGACAGAGTTAGTACAGAGATGGATAGGTGTATTCTTGTTTGTATAGCCTACCTGAAATGGAAGCGAATGTGCAGGATGGAGTGAGTGAGTGAGGGACGTACGACATTGATAACAAATTATGGGTATCCTAACCGATTAATAAAAAAAAAAAAAAAATAGATGGGATAATTTCAAGTAGCCTAGTCTATTTCGTGGTACCTATAATTTGGAGGAAATCTATAGACGACAATGCACCGACACACATCTAATAAGGCCCTTAAGGTGGGTGAGTAGCCTAGTTGGTGAAGAAATGAGGGTGAGTCAATGCCCGTGGGCTTGTGGGTGGTTGGGTGGGTGACTCAGTGGTATAGAAGAAGTTTGGAAGGGTAGCTGAGGCAGGAAAGGGTAAAGGAATGTTCTCATATATTCTTTTTAATATTCTCTCTCTGTCTATCTATCCAACCAAATATATAACCGAGAGAAACACGAATTCGTTACACAGCTATATTTAAACACGATACCAAATACAGGGTCTGACCACACACAACATAAATTGTAATAAAATAATACCGTAAAAAATTTCACACATAAAGCAATAATTAAAGAATGTAAATACAACAAAACAAACCTAAAGACACAGGAGGTGGGTAGAGATTTTGTTCCTAGGTTAGAGCGACTCCATGACTAGTGTATAGCCTATAGCAGTTCCACGTCTGTACTTACACTGTCCAAGACCGTGAAGAAGTGACTGTCGACTAACCTGTACTAGCCTACTAAGTGATTTGTTTGATGAGCGTGTTCTATCAAAGTCGGGTAGAGTCACTGATGAGGCATTGACTAGATCGAACAAACTTTCTTTCTCAAGTGCTCGTCAATTCGAGTCTTTAGGTTCCTTTTCTATTTTTCATTAGGCCTATATACATAAACGTGGATAAATTTATAGCAGTTATTTATGACAAAGCACTACAGCTATTTCACGTAAGCTATAAACTGTGCTTAGATTATGGGCCACAGTAGTTGAGAGCGAATGTAAAAAAAATTTAAAATCAAATTAGGATTGTTTAGTTAACTGTGAAAATAAATTAATATAGGCTACTGTATATAAAATTATGTAGAATTTAAGCAGCAATTTCTTCACCCGTCCCGTAAACTTAATTAGCCTACTCATTCTTTCTTACGGTAGAGTTTTATTGTCTACGTAATCTCCCCCCCCCCCCTTCTCTCTCTCTGTTGTGTTGGGAGTGGAGGAGAGAGGGCAGGGTGAACAGAAGGTTAACCTCGAGGAGTCAAGGGTGAGGCGTCGACTTCTCCCTGCTCCGTCCCCCTCCCCCCTTCCCTGTACAGTCTACCCCCTCCGCTCTCTGGTTCCTTTCCTGCTTACCTCTCTCTCCTTCCCACTCCCCCTCCTCTCCCTCTCTCCCTCCTCTCCCTCTCTCCCCTTTTCTGACTGCTTCTTCCTTCTTGTTTTCTTCCCTCCTTTACTTTTCATCTCGTTCTCCCTTTATTTTCCTTTCCTCTCCTCTCCTTTTAATATCCCTACCCTTTCCCACATCTTCACACCACCCCTACTCCCCCTTCTTGTCCTTTTCTCCCGCCTTCCTATATACATTCCCTCTTGTTCAGTGAAAAAAAAAAAAATGAAAAAAGGATACAATTTGTTGGTAAATATGATGATGAAATGTGGCATGATTATCCATAGACTTTATTAAACATTTGCTAAGCTCCACACATGTCCGAATGACCTTATGGTTTTCCAAATGTTTGCACCAGTTTCCTAGACACACCTTTTGTCTTTCATTGCACTGTCAAGAGCATAAATTCGTATCAGTCTACAGTACACATCACCTAAATGTATGGAGCTCCTATAGAACCCGTTCATACTACGTTGTTGGTATGTAAACACAACAATATAAAGGCTTCTAATATGTATAAGGGGTATAAGTTATGATACTCCACATCATCTGTACCCTGGTGGGCTAGAAATAATGGATTGCTGCTCTACGGATCAGCTAACATTGTCCCAGAGCGGAAATGAAGTATAGCAGTAGTAGTGTGTGACCGGACTGGTGTGTGTGTGTGTAAGGTGAGGAAGGTGGGGGTGGGGAGGGGGAGGGGGTTGCAGTACATGTAGGAGTGGTGCTGGGAAGAGGTGGAGAGAGGGGGGGGGGATATGTTGAGGCAAGTGTTGTTGGTATTGTTACACACACACACCTGTCATGTATAGGTAACCTCCCGACCTACTTTCTGTTTGTTCTCCAATTGGCATCTTTTCAATTATTCATATTTCTCTCTCTCTCTCACACACACACACACACACACACACACACACACACACACACACACACACACACACACGAATCCCACTCCCTTTTCCCTTGAGGGCTCGGAATCACTTCCTTTGACCCTTTAACCCTGCTGCTTCGCCCCCTCCCTCCTACCCCCTTCATGCCTCATCCCCCGACATCACCTTTCTTCCCCCCCCCCTTCCCCTCCCTTTTCCTCCAACTTCCCAGCTCATCTTCCTTTCCTTCCCATCAGCCACACACTTGCAGGCAGAATTTACACAAAGCCATACATGCACAGAAAATCAGGCACGAAATAATACATCAATACATGCATACATACATACATACGCACCAATTAAGGTACACACACACACACACACACACACACACACACACACACACACACACACACACACACACACACACACACACACACACACACACGACAAAGACACTATAATTTAAACAGTGTGACACCCTGGCCATTTCCTTGAGCATATAGGCTAGGCAGGTGGAACTCCGGATATCCTTTTAGAGAGAGGGGGGAGGGGGTAGTAAGTATATAAGTCAGAGTACGAGGTGTTGTTTGTTATGTGTATGAGTGATGGTGTGTGTGTGTGTGTGTGTGTGTGTGTGTGCTACTTCAGTCTTGAGTACGGAGTGTTGTTAGTTATTGTATGTGCATGGTGGTATAGACTATTGATTGCATCTTTGTTGTTGCAAATGTATTATGCAAGTGTAGATCACTAGGGTAGAGATGGGCTAAGGAATGGAAGGAAAAGATTGAAGAGTGTTAATAAAAAAATGCTGGAATAATGGAAAGATGAATGAGCGAGAAAGGGGTAGCTTGGAAAATGACATGATTGTGAGAATTGTCAAAGAGAGGATGAAGGGGGATAAGTGTGTGTGGATGAAGTGGCATTATACCACAAAATCAGAGTATTGGGTATGATTGGAAGGGAGAAGATTGCACGGAGGCCTGGAGGAAGAGGATATGTATGGAAAGGACATTTGAGGAGAGAAGTAAGGAAGGAGGAGGAGTTAGAATAGGAAAGTGAAATAGGTGTGGAAGGAAGAGAGTGAAACAGGAACATGTGTGACAAATTGAGATAACGTGAAATTGCAGAGAACGAGTGGCCCAAGTTAATAAAAAAGAGGAGTTTGAAGACAGAAAAGGTGAAAAGAAAGGTCGGGGATGATAGGAATAGAATATTATTATTATTGTTGCTAGTATTATTATTATTATATTTTTTGGGGGGAAACAGGGGATAGGCTATGTGTAAGAAGGAGCATGAGAAATATGAATGTAATGTGAGAAGAGGGAAATAAAACACGGGAGGATGAAATGAAGAAGGAAATGGATGAGAGAGGAAGGCGAATGATATATGAAAGAAGGTGAAGTGTGTGTGTGTGTGTGTGTGTGTGTGTGTGTTGGAGTGGTTTGGTTGAGGCAGCTGCAGCGTTGGTTCAGGGCAGCTGGTGGATGCATCACTTCACAGCTGTTGGCGGTGTTGGTTACTGTGTGTGTGTGTGTGTGTCAATAGATATGTATGTGTGTGTGTGTGTATGTGTGTGTGTGTGTGTCATGTTGTGTATTGTGACAGTATATTTGTGTGTGAGTTGTGTCGTGTCTTGTATTGTGTCAGTGTGTGTGTGTGTGTGTGTGTGTGTGTGTTGTGCCCTTTGCATGGACTGACACTAAACCCTCTACTGCAAATTATAAATCTTCGTCATAAAAAAGAAACCTAATTATGCAATTATGCAACTGTTAAAGACATCTGTGGATACACGAGAGAGAGAGAGAGAGAGAGAGAAAGAGAGAGAGAGAGAGAGAGAGAGAGAGAGAGAGAGAGAACGCAACAACAAATGAGAGTTACATAATTATTGGTTTAGATAATAAGAACCACTTTTTCTGAATATTCTTGTTGTGAAGCTAATGGTGGTGACTGGCTGACCTGAGTACCGTACCTTATAACAAGTAACTAACCTCACCATTTCCTACTACAAAGGGGAGGGGGAGGGGGATACTGTTACTGCTAGACTTGGGCATTTGTATTCAGCTGTGTGTGTGTGTGTGTAAGATAATTATTATGAAATTTCCTATCAGTTATATAAAGGTCAGTCAGTCACTTAAGTCCTTGATTCGTGACGTGTGAGTTCATATGACATTTATATACAATAGCTTAATTAATGTATGTACACTCGTCTGAAGTTCTGCGTTGCCTGTTAATAATACGAGATTTGTAAACAAGAACGCCTTGAAGCTGTACCGGTAGTGATCGTGGTATATGTATTTATTTTGTTTTACACACACACACACACACACACACACACACACACACACACACACACACACACACACACACACACACACACACACACACACACACACACACACACACACTCACTCACTCTCAACACGTTCACACAATCACCTCTTATTTCTCCATCTCCTGGTACACCTCTAACACACATATGGACTCACACACACACACACACAGGCACGTATGTACTCTTCAGGTGCCCGCATGTCTCCCAGCTCACTAAATTACGCTGGAGTGGAGGTGGTGATAGATGTAATGGGTAAAGGTGGGTGATAGAAGTAGTAGTAGTAGTGGTGGTGTTTGGTGGGTGTAATGTTCGGTGTAGTAATAATTGTAGTAGAAATATAAGTGATAGTTAATTTGAGTAGTTCTGCAGTGACGGTAAGGTAGAAGTAGTAGTAGTAGTTGTAGTAGTAGTAGTAGTAGTGGTGATAGTTGATTGAGAAGTACCGTATTGTAATGAAGGGAAGGTAGAGGTAGTACCGGTAGTAATAGTTGATACGAATAGTACCGTAGTGAAGGTAATATAGTAGTAGTAGTAGTGGTGATAGTTGATAGAGTAATACTGCATTGAAGAAAAGTATAAGGTCAAGTGGGAGGATGGATTGGTGAACAGTTTCGTGTCATTGTGAGTCATTCTTGATATGCCAGACACCGCCCCCTGTACTTGGACCCCCTCCTACCATCCTCCCCTCTATTTCTCCCTCCCTCCATCCCTGTCCCCTCCTCGTCACTCATTTTCTCCCTCCCTCCATCCCTCCCTGTCCCCTCCTCGTCACTCCTTTTCTCACTCCCATTCAATTCCCTCCTCCTCCCCTTCTTTCCACACTCCTTCTCCCCCTACTTGTCCCCTCCTCCTCTCTTCTTATCAGTCATTCTTTTTGTACCGTATAGGCTAATTGAGGAAGTGAAGGATGAGAGGAGACGAGAGAGGAAGATAAGGGGCGAAGGGAATAAAGATACACGTTAAATATATACAACTTAGGACAGGTACCGTATGAATGAGAAAGAGGAAAGTGTGGGCTGAGAGGACAGAAGAAAGGAAGGGGTTAAATGGAATAAAAATACACGATACATGTACAGATAATGATAAAACTTTATATTGGTGCTGTATGAATGAGGAAGAGAGAAGATAGATACCAAGGTTGGGGAATAGAGATAGAGGAAAGCGTGGGATGAGGTAAAAGAGGGAAGGTATTAGAGGGGGTGCCATAGCTGTGGTGGAGTTAAGTGCCAAGGGAAGGATGGGTACCACTGCCAAGCCAATGTTAGTTAGCAAGCACCACTACCGGTATATTATAGTCTCTCTTGTAGTGTTAATCTCTCTCTCTCTCTCTCTCTCTCTCTCTCTCTCTCTCTCTCTCTCTCTCTCTCTCTCTCTCTCTCTCTCTCTCTCTCTCTCTCTCTCTCTCATGTTAGCAAGCACTACTATAACACACTGGTAGTATTAATGTCTCTCTCTCTCTCTCTCTCTCTCTCTCTCTCTCTCTCTCTCTCTCTCTCTCTCTCTCTCTCTCGTTTGTTATTCTCATCGGTCCTTTTCACTTATGTACTCTCCTTTCACTTCCCATTGATCTCCCCTTATCTTTCCATCTCCCCTCTATCCTCGTCAGTCATTCCCTTCCCCCACATGTATATTTCACTTCCCTGTACACGTCATCACAGAGTGGGAATCATAGTATGAAAACAGGAGGAGATACCAAACCAAATTTGCACTGCATATAGTGTACAGTATATTCCATTCCCTTTACCAGATCGTAATTATGTCCCCTAAGTTGTACTGTACATTGATATAGTTTTGTTCAGTTTAATTATTGTATCCTTCGAGCATTAACCATTATTTAACGTATATATATAAGTTGCCAGGTACACCACTTGTTATAATCATACCACCATAAGTGATTTGGCCTGGTATCTCTAAGAGTTTATCTTATAAGTGATACTATTTATTTTTCCACGTAAGCATGTGGTCTCAGTACCGTAACAGATCAAGGATGTTCTGTTTGATAACTTAAATGCTTATATAATTATTATGAAGGAAACTTTCAATTATCTTTTGAAAGTTAAGATAATAACTCCAAGGCAGTAAATGAAGTTCTCTGTCTGAATGTTGTAAGGGCTATTGTCATATAACAGGCAATATTATAATAATCATAGTAAGCGTCATTACCTAAATCATATATAACTTTATATTTTAATTTATTTTATTTTATTAATATTATTATTATTATTGTATTTCTTTATTTACTTATTTCTTTATTTTTTTATTTTTGCATACGGTACGGTCCAAAGTCACGAGTAGCCTCTGTGTCTGTCAAGGATTAACATTGGTCCTTTTTTGAACTGAGGCAAAGAGAGATTATTTAATGGTGATGGTGGAGTATCAAGTAACCCTGACCTGACCAACGACTGACTGACTGTACCCTCGAGTGTCTTCAGCACCGTGATGGAGACTGATAGGGAAGGGGACTGTCATGGTGGGGGAGGAATGGGATGAGGGAGATAGAGAAGAGAGGCGTGTGAGTGAGATTGGGGAGTGGGGTTGGTTAGAGTAGGGATGAGGAATTACAGTAGAGAGGTGTGTGAGCAAGGTTGGGGAGTGGGGATGAGGGAGTTAGAGGAAAGGTATGTTAGTGGATAGGTAGAGAATGGGGATGGGGAGTTACAGTAGAGAGGTGTGTGAGTGTGGTTGGGGAGTGGGTAAGTAGAGGGTGGGGATGGGGAGTTACAGTAGAGAGGCGTGTGTGTGAGGTTGGGGAGTGGGGATGAGGGAGTTAGAGGAGAGGTGTGTGAGTAAGGTTGGGGAGTGGGTAGGTAAAGAATGGGGATGGGGAGTTACAGTAGAGAGGCGTGTGAGTGAGGTTGGGGAGTGGGGATGAGGGAAATTGAGGAGAGAGGCGTGTGAGTGAGGTTGGGGAGTGAGTAGGTAGAGAGTGGAGATGGGGAGTTAGAGGAGAGAGATGTATGAGCGAGTTGAGGAACGAGGAAGGCGACTGTGAGTACTAGAGAGTAGTGGAAGTGGCGTGGGTGGGGTTTAGGGTGGATGATGGGATGCAGGTGGGATGGGTGTGTGGGTGGACGGGATGAAAAATGGACTTAGCCTATTTACCACCGTGCATTGAAACAGACTGATGATATTAACGTATGTGTCAAAATAATAATAATAATAATGAAAAGCATAATTATACTGTAGATAATTTCGAAATGTAAGAAGTGTGAATTATACATGCTGTGAATTACGTATATCCTCCTCAAATTATATGTCGTCTTTGTGAATATATTACCAAACATTAAACCACCAACCTAAGAAAGAGGCTTAACATTGAGAAACTAGACCAACATTTCTATAGACGAAAGTGTAAGTGAACAGAAAATGGGGTTTATGGGAACAGGCTGATGATGATGATGATGATGATAGTTGAAGTAGAAGAGGCCCAGAAAGAAGATGGCATGCAAGGAAATGGGATAAGTAGAGAGAGAGTGTTTCGCAAGGAGTGAGTGAGAGGGCTGGAGAGAGGAGGAGGAGGAGCAGCATCCTTGAGTCTTACTATTACGTTACTTCATCCATTGTTTGTCTCTAATGTTTGTTTGCTTTGGTGAAGAGCGCGATGAGAGAGTAACGGGAGAGGGAGGGAGGGGAGACAGGATAGATTATAATATAGGCTGGTGAGGAAAAAGGAAAGAGATTATGGTTAAGAAAGTGTTTATGGTTGGTGAGTGATATTAGGGAAGGCTTAATAATTTAGTTGGTGTTTATGGGTTGTTGGAAATAGTGTATTATTTATTTATTTATATATTTCAACTGTAGGCGTTTGATTAGCTTTCCCTGGAGGAGAAAAATCGACTTGTGTTGGTCAGAGAGCAGTTCAGTTGTAACCAACGTTGTACTTCACTGTTTTATTTATTTTCATTTATTATTTGTACAGTGTGGAGGAATCGGTATAACCTCCATTATTTTCCAACCATATATATATTACTTTTAAGTGCATGGGTGTTTGTTATCGTGTGACCTCCCACTGAATTGAAAAAAATAAAATAAAAGAATTTAAGGGGTTGTTTAAAAGGGCACTACCACCCACTCTAAGAATTTATTGCGTTTGCGTTGAAGGAGGTTTGTAAAGTAGGTACAGTAAATAAATCCCAGTCCTTCTGAGAGCCCCGTCAAGATAACCAACCTAACCATGACACAAGTGAAGGATATACTGGAGTGGCTATGGCTGGCTGCATGGTTGTTGTGCGTATATATACAGTCTCTCTAGAAGGTACAGTACATAAAAAAATATTTATGATAAGTTTGGGCGTGATGGGTCTAAAAAACAAAAAAAATTGAACATGATGGGTATGAAAAATGAAAAATAAAGTAATGATAATAACTTGGCCGTGATAGGTCTGAAATGTTATATAAGAAATGTTAAGTAAAGTACGGAATATACGGTACAAGTATATTACAAGTTACCAGTTTGGTTCATGAGTGGCAGAGGCACAGGAAAGAAGATGTAGGTGGTAGGTAGACTAAGTTATGGTGGAAGGAGAAGAATGAAGAAGAGGGAAGGTGTATAGGTAGGCTATAGTATGGTAGAAGGAGAAAGAGGAGGAGTAGGAGAAAGAAGAGGAGGGAAGGAGTATAGGTAGGTATAGGCAGTTGTATGAAAGAGGAAGAGGAGGAAGAAGAGGGAAGGCGTATAGGTAGGTAGGCAGTGGTATGGAAGAGGAGAAGAAGGAAGTGAGTGTCATTGTAACAGCCTACCGTATTGTTAGAGCATGAGTGATGATGGATGGGGTGTGGGACGGTCGCTCATGCATTCGTCTATCTCTTTTCGATATTTGGTTTTATGGATTCTTCTTTTGTTCTACCCGAAATTAGTAGGAAACTGATATATGTCCACGAAACTCGCTCATTTTTTTTTTTTTTTTTTTTTTTTTCTTGAAACCTTTTTATGGATATTCTTGTTCTTACCTGAAATTAGTATAAAAATAGAACATGTCCACGAACCATACCTCTGAAATACTGAATGTTTTTTTTATTGTAGTGCATCAGTGAAAATTGTACCTTTAATCTATTTCATGTATATATATATAGGCTTTAGTTTGGGACTCATATTTCGCATACCAAATAAATCAACCACCAAGAATGCGTCGTATAATCACTGAATAGTAATTATTTGTGGTTGAAGCAGAGAATAGAGTAAAGTATTGTTGGTTGATGTGGATATCAGTTTAGGTGAATTGTGTGTGTGTGTGTGTGTGTGTGTGTGTGTGTGTGTGTGTGTGTGTGTGTGTGTGTGTGTGTGTGGTTGGAGGTTATTCAGGTTTCCGTGTTAATATGACTCAGGTTGTTTGTGTGTGTGTGTCCCCGAATATATATATATTTGGAGTTGTTTCAAGACATAAACAAACTTGCGAGTTTTGTTTATAGATTATAGCAAAAAGCAGGATTGCGTGGGTATATGGGCGAGTCGTTATGAATGAATTTGTGGACGGGGGAGTGGGTGAGTGGGTGGGTTTGGGACATAAAGACAGTGGGAGGTGTGAGTGAGTGAGTGAGTGAGTGTGGGTAGGCTAGATGTGTAAAGGTGGATGTGGGCGAGGGAATGGGTGGTTATGGGCAATAAGGACGGTGGGAGGTGTGGGTGGATGGGTGGGTGGTGTGCTACTCCTCATGTGTTTGTATAAGAAGCGTCATGGGTGAATGTTTGGGGAAGCGGATGATGTGGGAACCAGTTCTACCTCCCTCTCTTCCTTCCGTCCTTCCTTTATTTCGTCCCATCTTACTTCCGCAGTTTCTACCATTCGTCATTTTTATCTTCCTTCCTTCTCTTCTTTATTCGAGAGAAATATAGAGAAGAAAGGATGCAATTGAAAGCAAGAGCGTGGAGGAAGGGAAGGAAGGAAGGAAGGATAGAGGAAGTGGTTAACAAAAGTGAGTTGTTGAGAAAGGGGAGAAAACAACTAGAGGAAGTCACTACTCTCGGAAGATAAACAAGGAAAGATGATGATTGAAAGCAAGTGGGAGCAAGAGGAAAGGAGAGAAGGGATAATGTTTAGTTGGTGTATTGAAAAATGAAAGAATTGAGGGAGAAAAGAGGAGTGATAGGATACTGATTAGTTGGCGAAAAGAGAGGGTGGAGAGAACCGAGGGAGAAAGAGGGGAGAAGGGAAAACAGTGAGAGGCAAATTGAGGAGAGGAGAGTAATATGGTATGAAGGGAGAAAGGGAGGGGAGAAAGAGGAGAGGGCGAATGACATGAAAGGTAATAGTGAAAAAAGAAGAGAGTGAACAAGACGAAAAAAAAGAGGAGAAAGGGGGAAGTTGAATAATGAGAGAATGAGAGGAAAGAAAAGAAGGAAGGAAGGGGGAGAAACTAGAAAGAAGAAAGAGTGTTGACTGAAGTAGAACAGAGAATATTAGCAGGAAGGAACCTACTCAACCACTGGAACAACCACCACCACCACCCCCACTACTACTACTACTACTAGTCTATAATAGTCTATAATAGTCTAGTCTCACCACCATTTATTGTAACTACCTCCTCCACCAACTAACCGACCAACCATTCACTGGATCCACCTCCACAATAGCCTATACGTATTTTGACACCCACTTCCTCTAAGAATCAACCTCAATCACCATTATAACAATACCCCATCTACATACCATTACCATGCACCACGAACGCTTATTCCATTATTTTCACCTGCCACCAACCAAACAGTGACCAACCACTCCACCTTACCACCACCACCACCTTATCTACCTACTCTAAGGTGATACGTACCACCACAACACCACCACCACTACCATAACAACAACAACAACAACAAGTGACCACCACCAGTTCTATGACCTTGGGCTATCCTTTCTTTTAAAAACAAGTTGTCTGTGGCCTTTGACCTGAGGGATTATAGGCCTACAAGTACATACATACATACTTTCTCTCCCTGTTTTGTACGAGAGACACACAAACAGACCAAAGGGGTACCTGATTCGAGTTAATAAAAAGAATGCTACATGTATGTACTACTATGTCACGTGGTCTTTCTATTGCGGTAGAATGTAAACAAGGAGAATTGGTCACCATTATGTAACTTTAGGAGTGATTGGAATGTCTGTGCGTTGACTGCATAACATACGCCCCATCCACCAAAACCAAGCCCTGAGAAGGTTATAAATCTGTGACGTCACACACACACACACACACACGTATCTCTTCCTTCACACCTTTACTCCCAGTGTCTATACCATGGAGGTAGTATAGGTGGAGTCGCCATGGCTCACTAATCCAGGGGAATTAAGTGAAGCCGCCGAACTGTCATTTTCGGCGCCTTCAATATGGCGGACACCAATATATGTTTCAGTAAAAGTGGACTTCTGACCTGACTTCTGACCTGACATACAAAGGAATTCGCCATCTTGAAGGCGCCGGAAATGACAGATAGGTGGCTTCACAAATCAGGTCCTAATGGCGACTCCACCTATACTATATATACCTCCATGGTCTATACCCTCTCTCCCTGCCTTTATACACATTTTTCTTTTCCCTTTCCTTCCACACCCTCACCCCGTTCCTCCACATCCCACCCCAACCCATATGCCTGGACTAGACTGGCGTGTGGGTAGAGTTAATAACCAGTTTTAGTTGTGTGGGAAGGGGTGGGGGGTAAAACATGTGTGTGTGATGGGGAGGGAGAGGGTAGATTATGAGTGGGGGAGGAAGGGGGTGGAACTTTGGGAGGGGGGTAGACTAAATGAGAGAGAGAGGAGAGAGAGGGAGAGAGAGGAGAGAGAGAGAGAGAGAGAGAGAGAGAGAGAGAGAAGAGAGAGAGAGCAGCAGAACGTGTTTTCTATTAGTAAGTTGATATCTACACACATTTT